>APFE030729715.1:124442-143647 GCA_000404065.3 Pinus taeda
TTGTCATTATGCCAACGAACAAAAAGAACTTTCAAACAAGATTAATTAAGAGCTTATTCAGCACCTTTTGCAACAAATCCTCTTTGCTTCAAGGATTGCCTTGAGGTTCTTTTGGGATAATAAGAATGCTTCAGCCCTTCTTCCTTCTTGTCCTCTCCTGGAATGAGCTATCAATAGCTTTCCCTTCACCTCTGCAAACTCAAACAATAGTCAGTCTGCAAACAAACATACAATCAACCTCTGACTGTTTAAACACCTTTCAGACAAGCAATCTTTGCTCTGTCAATCAAGCATTCTGATCTGATACCACTTGCTCTGGTATAACCAGCTTTGATATCACCTTCCTGAAGGTGGGGTTAATCAATCTCAGGCTCTGATACCCCCTGATCTGAAAATGGGGCACTAAAGGCTTCTTGTCAAGCTTACAAGAACCTCTCCCACTCCAAAGCTTATATATTCTCAAGACCTTATGATTAACCAATTGCGGAATTAAAAAGTGCTTGAAATAGGTGTATGCTTGTGTTTGTTTTTAGATCGTTCAATTGCTTATGTACATTTGCTTATGCTAATATTTAAACACACATAACAATAAATAAAGCAGCAAACTAGCAAACACATAAGACAACAATATAATATGGAGTTCACCCAAACCTCTTGGGCTATGTCTCCGTGAGCTCTAGTCAACTCAACTAGGCTCTCTGGGATTATGGCATAAATTTTTTTACAAGCTCCACACTCAAGTCCATTGATTTACAACTGAACCTATGGGTTTAGAATACCATCTTGTCCCGCTGGTTGTCCATACTCTACAGACAGATCTAGGCTTCTCTGGACTAGACTCCTTCAATCTAGAATGCCTTCTTCTATCTTCAGCACACTCTAAACACCAACAACAACTGGATCATTTGATCTCTTTGTTGTTCTGAACTTCATTACAGCCCATGGCTATTAGAAGTTTGTTTGAGCTCTCTGGCTCTGCGGCTCTGGCTCTCTAGCTAACTTGCAATGGCTCTCAACTCTTTGGCTCATCTAATTCTAGCTCTCTTAGCTATCTGGCTCTGTCCGTCTGGCTTTGCCTCCAACCTCTGGTGGCTCTGCCTCTGCTCAGCCCTCTGGCTCTGAAGCTCTCAGGCTTTTTGGCTCTCGCTCTTTGCTGCTATCGACCCTCTAGTTCTGCGCAGCTATCTTGAGCTTTGGTTATGCGCAGCTGCAAGCTCCTCTCGGCCTCTGTGTGCCTTTCATGTTCGCTCGACCTCCAAGCGAATTCTTAGCAACCTTCCAGTGACCTCTTAAGCGACCCCCTGTCAATCATGCTCTCTGTGTTTTAATCATGCATCGGTTACAATCCTCCATCATTGAAGAACCCGACTATTTCCACAAAAGAATCAATTTCCTATTGCAATCAATCGGCAAGCACAAGAAACCCCACCATTCGGCCTTCCTCCTGCAGAAATGGCCACATAATGCAATACACAGGAAAACTGTCGAAAACACATGATTAAGCGTTTTACCGGACTTCAAAATGCATTCAATCGCATTAATAAACCCATCGGGTCCGCCATTCTATCGCAAATCGCTATCGCATGGCGTAATGGTCAAAAAAACCAATACACAGAAATTCCAAATTCGTGGATTTCAAATATTATGGAATCAGGTCTATAATCCCATCGGGTCCGGCCCATAACGCTTATCGCATGTCGCGCTGTCAATGGCCCTTTATATCAGGGATCACCGATCGCCGAACACCGATATCGGCATATCGCTATCGGCCTCGTCACTATATCGTACATCACAATCACAACGACCCAGGGGGTCTTCCCTTTGACCATGCCAATCGTCGATCCACCAATATCGCACCTCGCGTATCGCATCGACAGGGGTCTATGTCCCTGCTCCTCTGATCACTGATCACCTCGATCGCAATTGCTAATCGTATGTCGCCTTGTCCTCCCACCAGGGCTTTATCCCTTCATCGCTCCGATCCGATACATCTCACAGATCCGATAAGGGTTTAGGCTGTGAAACATAATATTTCGGGTCCGCCCTTTAAACCTTTCACATGCGATTTTTGCATATAAGGCCTTAAGCCCATTTTCATAAGATTTTGCCTCATTTTCAAAGGACAAAGGCAAACTTCTTTTTGCGATAACTTCTTCATCCGAAGTCCATTTTAGCCCATTCAAATTGCAATAGATTCAGAATGAAAAGATCTACACAATGGGACTATTTCCAGGAGCATCCCTTGACTTTCATTTTCCTCTGTGAGGAACACTTTAGACTTAGAAGTCTATCCAAGATCCATTTTGGATCATTACACCCACAATTAGATTAATACCCATTAATATTTTTAATTTCCTAAGTTTAGACTTAGGGTCCCATTAAAAAATATTAATTATTTTAATAAAATCGTCTCTAGGTGGATTTTCCCAAAACACTTTCTAGGTTCTTTGGAATACATGCGCCCAAGCCTCCCTGCAAAAATTGAGGCCTAGAGCACATTCGATGCTATCCCAAATCAACAGTCCCTCTTAGCGAGGAATGTGCTCTAGCAATATATGTTGTTGCATACTACTCTGACTCTGATGCTTCATCCTCTGTGCTGTTGATGTCTGACATGTTGACCACCAACTAATGTGTTACTGCTACTGACACTACCACAACCAACACTGCATTCGTACTACAGCTCCCTTTCAAGTGTTGCATTTGTGTTGTTGCTAGCACTACCACTGTTAATTGCTATTGCACTACAAATTGTTGTTGCTACTCTATCAGCAACGGAAAAACATCCAAAACTACTGAACTAATTGTGTTGAGTATGATACTATGTGAATGTTGGAGCCTGACTGTTACTAGTCTCTGCATTGACCTCATGAATATGTTGCACTGCTGCTGACCTCTGCTTTGTGCCATCTACACTGCTACCAACTCTGCTCTACATTGTTCAGTCTCTGACACTCCTCGGCACCATCTGACACTAGTCCATCTTGGTAACACAAAACTAGGCTCTCGTAGCAAGGTATTGATCCAAGAGGTGGAATCCTCAAGGATCCTGCCCATCTATAGCTCTTTCGAACTATAGTTCTAAATCAGCCCACCTCCCTCCTGGAGGTATCTCGGCTGTCATGGCAAACTCCTCTTATATCTTCATGGGCGCAGCCTTCAGATTGTGTTTCTCATCCTTATCCTTCTTCTTGAGAGGACACTGAGTAGCGTAATGACCCATCTCATCACACCTGAAATAATTGATCTTCGAGACGTCCTTCTTACGTCTCTGTTGCTCTTGTTGTCCCTTTGATGCAAGGGTTGCATTATCCTCCTCCTCCTTGGGCTTTGACCCACTACTGTTGCTGCTTCCATCAAGTTTGACCTTGACGAAGTCTCTCCTCATCTCCTCTTGTTTTAGAGTTGCCCACATCTCATCCCAATTCTGCAAGGCTGCTTTGCCCAGGATACTCTGGACAAAAACTTGCCACTCATCTAAGACAGAATTGAGGGCCAGTCTAACCAATTTTGAATCCTAAGGTGTATGTCCCGCAACGGACAACTCATCACGAGTTTCCTTCAATTTTGTGAGGAATGGATCCACACGCTCCCCCTTCTGCATCTGAGCAA
This sequence comes from Pinus taeda, assembly GCA_000404065.3. Lineage (NCBI taxonomy): Eukaryota > Viridiplantae > Streptophyta > Pinopsida > Pinales > Pinaceae > Pinus > Pinus taeda. The sequence continues at coordinate 128,055 of APFE030729715.1, forward strand.
ATCTCAGCTTCTGCTTCAAGTACGTCTTCCGCTACTCAGAAGATCCCTGATATAACGTAGCCAAGGCATCCCACATCTCCTTCGCAGTCCCTCTGCTAGCGACATGACACACCACGTGATCCTTTACTCCATCAAGGATCTTCCTCTTGGCCTTCGCCATCTCCGATCTGTACTTCTTCAACGAATCTACAACTACAGGGCAGCCACCACGTTGTCGACTTATGTCTTGAGGGCATGTTCATCTAGAAGGAATAGCCTTCCAGATGACGAAGTTGGATGCTCCATCCAACCTGTCTTGATCCCTCAAGCCACTGGTTGCCATTTCTACCACAAATGTCGAAAATCTCCTCTCTTCTACGTTGTTGTTGGGCTAGCCTATGCACTCCTTGCTAGAGCTAGTCAAATTGTTGCCCCTTGCTACTGTTCAACTCTAGAGAATTCGAATTCCTTGGCTAGGAGAATTCTCTGAGGAAGAAATTACCTCAATCGTGCTTCTCTTCTCTCTTGCGATATTCCGCCCAGCGAAATGCTTGCAGAAAAATTTGCATCCCACCAGCTCTCCCTATGCTAAGGCTTCAGCATTGCTCCTTCTGCCTCGGCAAAAATTCGAACTAGAAGCCCCTCTCTCCGTCGACTCAATCAGAGAGAGACTGCCTCGAAATTTCAGTGCTCCGGCTAAGAACTGTGCGAACTCTCTAGGGTTTCGAACTGCTGCCTTCTGCAACTTTTCGATCTCCCTCATAACAGACGCAGGTGTTTGTTGCTGAAGTGAGAAGCCTGCTTATATATTAGGCAGGTGCCTCTTCATGGAGAGTCATGTCTCATTTAGAGTCTAGACATGCCTCTTCAACCTAATTACTAATTAAATAATCATTATTTATAATTATTATCATTCACATTATTTCCTATATATTTTATTCATAACATTGACTTCCTCCTCAAAAATCTGTCCTCAAAGCTCACTGATGAAAAGCTTGATCTCTTTTTTCTGTTTCAGATGTCTTTTTGTCTCAGAATTGTCATCTTCGTCGAAGCAAGACGATATGATCCTCTAAGTGATAAACAAAACTTTCGCACTCAAAAGGGATCAGACCATCCTAGATTAATCTTTTGTGGAATCTTTTGATCACTAGAAACTTGTGATGAATCATTATCACTGCATTGAATTGTGCGCACTTCAATATCCTTCTGAACAAAAGTTTGTTGTTTTTGTTCTGAATGGTCCCGATATGTAGCATGGTTGAGTTGTCTACTCGCATGATTCAGATGTTGATAAGGAACTTTTTTGGTTTGACTTTCCTTTATTTAGTGTGGAATTTTTTTGATTACTTCAGGTGACGATGTTGTTGAGTTGGTTATAGAACTCACTTGGGATGTTTATCATATGAACTGCAACATCTAAGTGTGTCTTTTCTTCAACTGACGTGTCTTCTTCTTGAGTTATCATATTCACTGGATCGATGTCCGTTTTTTCTTCAACTTGAATTTCTACATTTGAATATTTCAACGCTTCCTTTTCAACAAGTTGTTACCCCTTGTTTTCCAACAACTTCTTATCCTTCTTAAGCTTCTTAATTTGCAATAGTAATTTTTCACTATGGTCTCTAAGTCGAGAAACTTCCTCATTCTTGTCAGTGGTGATTTTGTCAACTTCCTTTTGCATATTTTGTATTGCTTTTTTACTTTCTTGAAGAATTACTTTTGAGATTTCTTGTATGTCTTCTGGCGTCACTGAATCTGGCTTCAAAGTTACATCTTGTAGCATTATTTTTTTCTTTTTTGCGGAAAAATGTCAAAAACTTTTTTTTTGTATTTAGAATAAAGGAACCAAGGGTTTCCATCCAGGGTGAACCCAAAATAATATCACTATCGTCAAAAATTAAGGTTTCACGTTGAATTGCAAGGTAAAAGAATAATCTCCAATACTTAGGTGTAGATTGCTTATGTCGTATTATTTGTCAACTGCATCAACAAAATTCGTTTCAACTATATTTGATTCAGGAATCACTAATTGGTTAGCACATTTAGGACTAACATAATTACTTCTTTCAATAGGACTAATAGAGATTATGATATCTCTTCCTGCGAGGGATCCTTTGATTTTAATTAATGTATCAACACATTTACTAAAGGTTTTAGGAAACCTTTCATTACTAGTCTCCATTTTACTTTCTCAAGACAAGCCCTAAGTATAAGGGTAACCTCTTTATACTTACAATAACCTAAACTTAATATGAATTGTTATTTTTTTTCCAAGTCTCACGTTTTATTCCAGCTATAATGACTTGAATAATGGAACAATCTCCTCTTTTTGATCTTATATTTTTCTATCACTTATAAAAGGTACTTTTTTAATAACAATATTCTTTTTTTTTGTCAATATAAGTACCTACATTTTTCCATGTGTAAACATTGAATTTCTATTATTTTCTCATCCTGGCTCATGATTGCTTACAAGTAGACCTTTAGCTAAAGACTGCCTCCTTTTTGAAGTTTGAATATGCTAGCATTGTAGACTACATCGTACTTTTGTTGGACACCTTGTGCATATCCTTGTTTTCTAAAAGAGCCAACAAACATGATAGATGCCTTGGTGGAAGATATGCACTAATCTGATGTGCCAACCTTTGGTGAAAACCTACAGTTTGTCACATGTAAACTTCGATTTTCTATTATTTTCTTATCTTGGTTCCCGAGTGTTTACCAATGGACCTCTAGCTTAAGTGGTCCATGGGGATATCACTAGTTAATTCCTCTCAACAACTGGTTCCAAGGCGGTGTCATTTTGATTCCAAATAGATTTTATCAGCTGATTTTGCTTGATATTTCCACTTTTACAAGAATAAAAATACTTCCATTGCCTTTCTTGTAAGCATGTGTTTCTAAGTGCTTTGCATCGTAGTTGCATAAATGCAAATGAAGTCTACTTTAACCCTAAGCAATAACCACCTATCAAACACCCTTACTGTACTGATGATTGGTTTACGTTCCCCAGTCCAAATAAATCATCTGAACCTATGGTACAAGCTATCTTCTTTATGAAGGCCCAAGAAATACATCAACGTATGAACACTTGAAAATATGCTGTCAAGCACCACTGGCAATTTGAGAACGAACATAAGAAGTCACTTGGAGGTATGCTTATTATTGGCAAATGTAGCTTAACGGTCTATTAATGATTCCAAACATTTCAAAGAATGCAAGGATATATTCAGTATCATAAACATATTTGAGCAGGCACTTGCACCAAAACAAGCTTTAAGCCACATGGATACTATCATAAAGAAGTGCTATGGTTCCAAATAGACCATATGGACTGGAATTTGATCCACTAGTTTTCACCTATGTTGTGGGGGGCACATTGCCTGGCCTGTAGGATGCATCACCTAGACTGGGCCCAACATTTCCTGTACCTGAGATGGCTACAGAAACATCACTAGCCACTAAGGATATCTGCAGGCCTGATGAGGAACATCCACAAACAAATTCCCCCAAATCAGAGAATGTCTGCTGTAACAGGAAATGCCCCCAACACCTCCTCACCCCCACAAATTAAACAAGAAAGAAAAACCCAAAAAACAGCATCTAATTTTTTGAGTTCCAGTCACAATAGAGGAGATATCTAGGGTACCTTCTTTTAAAATTATTCAGCTTATACTAATTACAATAAATCAAAAGAAGCTCATTAGCCATCAAGTTATCATCTTCTACCTATTCCTCAAGTTTGACTTTAAAAATTTTGACTGATACATAGTACAGGGGTTTCCTGCTCAGTTTTGTTAGATTTTCCAATTCCTGAGCTAATAAAGAAGCAAAAGTGTGATTAAAACTAGCCTTCCTTCCACGTTCCATGAGCAGTTATGTACCTTAAATATTTCAAAAGATGAAACAAGACAATGCTGAGAGATGTTTTAACCATTCCATGTTTCTGCATTCTTACCTGTGTGAAACCAGCCATCTTTGAAAGCTTCTTTTGTAAGGTCATCTCTCTTGTAATACCCAGAAAACAGTGTCTTACCCCTGAAACAGAGCTCTCCCTGAGAGGTATCTGCCAATGCATCGTAACCCATTTCTGGGACTGACTCAAGGCGCACTTCAGCTGTTGGAGATACAGGACCAACTGTACCTAACATTGATAAATCATCTGGTAATGCAACAGAACTCCATCCACAAGTTTCTGTCAATCCTGACATGCACCAATAAGAGATCATAACTTACAATTCATACTCAACTTTAATTGAGCCTTGTAGCTTTAAAAAAAAGGCATCCATAGGCCAGCCAAATAATCCACTACTAGATCCATAGCTTAAAATTCTTGGACTACAATAACCAAAGTCTAAAAACTCTGGCCTTACCATATCCTTGTAAAACATGACAACAAGTAGTTACTCTTAAAAATTCCTCCACAGAACTACTTAGGGGAGCTGCTCCAGACAATATAAGTCGTACCCGACCTCCTAATCTTGCTTTAATCTGAATATATCATGCAACACAACAAAAGAGCATCGTATATTGCAGTCAACAAATGAAAACTCTTGATAAAAAGAAGAGAAGATTAAGAAGAGATGTAAACCCTAACCTTACTAAACAAAATTGCATCTGCCAATGGTGATGCTTGACATTGCCTGAAGCCTAGTTTCATCCATGAAAGCTTACTGTAATTTAGACATGAGAATAGAAAGTACATTCAGTAATTTTCCAAAGGTTTAAAAACATAGGAATAAAGAATGATTTTTGAAATAAGAAATCTCTTGGAAAACAAATGCACCTACTAGTTATATAGAGAGTTAAAAATTAATCTCGTGATCGTACCACTCTCCTTGAGTCTTTTCATGCCTCCTGTCAGCAGAAGGAGAACAGAGATCAAAAATTAAAAGTCATGCTTTAGAATGATCAATAGACCAGCCAAATTGGAAGCTAAAGTTCACAAACCTGCAAAAATGCGATCAAAAACTCTAGGCACGCCTGCAAATAAAGTTGGCTTCAACTCCATTAAATCATCTCCAAGTAATTTAGTATCCTTTGCAGGCAAAATATTTCATTATTAGAATGCCCAAACTAATTCCCCAAATTCCTATGAATAATAATTAATTTGTCCTGTAATTAAAACTTTATTTGAATTGTCTATGCTTAATATTTTGAAAAGTAAATAGATAACTTGATTTACCCCTTGCCAATACCCCACTGAGGCACCCCGATGGAAAAAGAATTCTTCAATCACACGATCAAAGATATGAGCCAGTGGAAGGAAAGACAAATAAACATCCTCAGTTGTCATCTACATTTTGAAAAGTAAAATTAATTCAGCAGCATTCAGAATTCTTAGACAAGAAATTCAGTGAACACAATCTGTACAAAGACTCAAGTTAGATCAGACGAGATGAGATAATTTTATTGATGTCCAACAAATGACCACAAAAGTAGGTCAATGCGACTGAAGGATACATTCAGTATGAGTAAAAGGGTAACATAAACATAAAAGACCTAGATGATATAAACTAAGGACAAGAGACTTAAAAGATGTTGCAAAATAAATTTAAGTTCTACTGGAGTAGAGCTCGATTTAAATTCACCTTTTCTTTAACTTTTTCAAAGACAAGTTCAGTTCCAGCTATAGTCTGTGTAAGTGCCTCATGAGTCAAGATAACACCCTTTGGTTCTCCACTGGTTCCACTTGTATACATGATTGTGGAAATGTCCTCAGGCACAGGTGGTGAGAGTTCTGTAGGATTCTGTTTTCCCTGCAAAATAGAGCCGATTAGAGTTTTCCTGTAAGTTTTGGTACTACAATGACAATTCTAATCCATACAAATAAAAAATAATAAAAATAAAAGGCCACCAGACAACATAGATCTGAGCTGATGCACATTATCAGATAAAACACAGCAAATTTTCACCACCACACAAACAAAAATGTATTAAATAGATCTCAATGAGAGAAAAATCACAACAAATGATTACCATCTAGGAAATAACAATATGTCAGAATGTTGGAATTATTTTGATAATATGCAAATGTGTCTGAGGCCCCATCATCTTTATCATTATATACTTGCAATTATGGCTAAGGATATCTTTATTCTTTTATTATATTAACATGTATAGTTAAGGCCATCCTAGTCAACTTGATATATAGGCTCAACAACCTTCTTGGAGAGTGTGCCCTTGTTTTTGAAGGCCCGTAACCCCCTCTTGAAGGTTATCTAAGTGGGTGTGAACCTTTCTCAATTCATTTTCCGATCCAAATACTTCTTTTTCTGATCCAAATACAATTGGCTACTGGCATCGTTGTTCCAATCCCAAACTAGGGTTTATTGGATCATCTCTTCTAGAGTTTCTCTAAGGGTCCCAAGGAGATAAACCCTAATCTAGGGTTGTTCCTTCATTCTAGAGTGTTCTTTAGCACTTTTCACCCTTCTTTAAGACCAATGTCTTCATTCCTAGGATTACTTAGGCTCTTGTACAGATCTATATACGTGAATTTCTAGAGTATTCATTCCATAAGGAGTATGTGTCCCCTTGTTGTTGACCTTATGTATTGAAAGTGGTTTTTTCCTTTACCTAAATGTGGCAAACTATCATTCTTGGGAGGATCAAATGGTTTCCCTGCTAAAACTAAAGTTTTATGGGATGTACTTGTGAAAATTTCATCTAACACAACAACTGGAAATTATTTTCCTAATTGTTAAGTTTATTGAACAATTTATTTGCAGTTTGCTATGGAAAATACAAAATAATTCACACTGTGCTTATCACAAATAAATTGCGGAAGAATAAAATACTAGAAACTGAGAAATTCTAGCACACACAAAATATAACACGGTTGTTTTTGGACAATTGTCCCCGGAAAAACACAATGCGAGAAAATCAGTGCAGTATATAAGGGTTTTATTATTATTCTTCAGCAGCAAATCTAAGTACAATAATTTAGATGTTCTACTAGCAATCTAATCTGAGGAAAAATACTAGCAAAATTATTGTGAGAATTATTGCGCAGACCCTCTTGGAATTTCGCACCACCTCTCACTGTCTCTCCCATAACTAGATTACTTCATCCGAAAATGCTGCTAACCTCCTCTGCCACTTGCTACTCACCCTCTGGCTCTATCTTCTCGAGTCTCTGCTACGGAAAAATTCGAACTGCCTGGGCAACTGAGTATCTGCACTGCTGTGTTCTCCATCACCACATAGATCCCTTCTTATATCTTCCTGTTGGGACTCCAACAACCGAGATTAAATCTTAATCGATGGTTTAGATCATTTCTGGATCGATCTGTGTGAGTTTCTAAAGAATTCTGACCTTGACTAAATTAATTCTGATTAATTAACCAGTTTTCCTAAGTTTAGACTTAGGAATATTTAAAAAATTGGTTAATAATCTAATTAAGTCATCTCTAGATGGAATTTCCAGAAACAATTTCTGGGTTTTGGAGATCTCATGTATTCTAGCCTCTCCACCACATTTTGTGGCTAGAACACATCTGATGCTACAAAAAAACTAATAGTACTTGGCAAGATCACTTCTTGCGAAAGATGATGATAGTTCTGACAACATATATTTGAAGAACGAATTTCTTGGGTTGATCACTCTTTATGTCAAGCATGATCTCATTCATCATACTAAAAAAACAAAAGTGCAAAGGAAAATTTGGATACCTTCAAAACTTTCCTTGGAACTGTTAGATTTTGTTTGAGGTAGCAGCGGACATGTGTTCTAGTCAATGTTTTAAAACTCCAACTCGGCCGAGGGTCGACTCTGACTCCAACTCCGATTCGGTATCAACTCGGCCGGCTCGATTTCAATGACTCGGTCGTTGTAAAAGATACATTAAATATTTATTTTTTATAAAAACACATAATTTTTAAAGATTTTCATTAATGTTTCCAAACACACAACATTAGAATATAGATAGAAGACAACATATGATCAAAGTAGGCTTATGAATATATCCATTATATTAAAATGCCACCCAGTGCACTGTCCAATACATACACGATGTTGATATAGAGATCAAAACAAAAACACATAACCAAGGAGGCTAGAAATGGCCTCTACAACAAAAGTTTGTGACCAGTACTACTGGCTACTGCTAGAGTTGCCAACATCAGCTGGCTCAGTGTTACTTGGGAGCGAGAGCAAAAAACGGGAGCGGAAGCGACATTTTCAGAAGCTCCCAGTTTGGGAGCGAATCCCGAAGGAGTTCGACAACCAATGTCACTAACATCAAGGTACATAGAGGGATTGGTGCTCTTGATTAAATATGAGTTCCATACCCTAAAACATGACAAAATTCAATGGAAACAGTGCAATCCCCAATCCTGAAATCCTGAAAAATTGATAAGTCTGCTGGATTTCGAATGAAATCTAAAATTCTACTTTCCCCATATGAAATCCAACGAGGCCGGAACCACTCTCAAACATCCTGAGTCATTTCATGGTAATGTTAAAAATGAAGATCAAGGAGAATGTCACTTTTACTTTAAGAATTTAATATTACCATGAATAGCATAGCCTTAGTAGGGCAATATGATCAAATACTAGGGTTTGGGAGAGGGGAATGGACCCCAAAGACCGGCAAACTAATTCATAAACCCCTTTGGAGTCCCCCACACTTACAAAAATTAAAAAAACATCAAAAAAGGCGTGTTTTTATGGTTCACTGGCCACTGTTAGCTACCCGGCCAGGTAGTTACGGATCCGGCCAAGTTGGCCGAGTTATGACTGACTCGACCGAGTGATGCTATGACTTGGCCGGGTCAATCATAACTCGGCCGACCGAACCGAATTTTCTGTCGGGTTGAAATTTTTTTCCAACTCGGAACAACTCGGCCGAGTCAGTGCCGAGCCAGTCGGATCTTAAAACAATGGTTCTAGTCTCTATGGTGCCTAAGACGCTAAGGAACACAGGATCTTCAAAACCCATAAAAGGTTTCATGAGAAAAGACTTGGAGATACTTTAATTAAATTAATTAGCCAATAATTAAATATTTCCTAAGTCTAACTTAGGAAAATTGGTTAATTAAAATGAATTAATTGAGGGAGTTCGATTTTGCTCTAGAGACTTTTAGAATAGTTATGTGATAGAGTCAAGATGATCTTAGCCATCAGTTCAAATATCATCGTGGCCGTTGAGACTCCAACGAGAGATTATAAGCGCAAGTTGAAGGGTTTGGAGAAGACAAAGTTTATTGAGACAACAATTTGACTTACCCAGTTGCAGTGTTCAACAAGGGCGCAGTTGAAGCTAGAGAAGCATCAGTAGCACGGGTTCAACAGAGATTTGGGAGCAGGATTCTGAAGAGATTTCCTCATTATTTTCCAATGTTAGAGTGGCAGGAAAGGGAACCCAAATTCATCTCCAAAGGAGGCCGAATCAACAAGTGCATGTATAGCTAGTTTGACAATGTATGAAAATTCCTCGATTGCAATTACTGCATATTATTATCCTAGCTGTTAATGGTTTACTTGTTTACAGCAAATAACAAAGAATTCACGATTGCAATCTTCACCATGAAAACACTGTGGAGAATAAAACAGGAACTAAGAAATATATGCACACACAATAAAAATGACACCAATATTTTTGGACTAACGTCCTCGGAAAATCTCGAAGGGAAATGTTGAAATTTCTAAATCTAACCCATTAGAAATTTTCCTACACTATCTGGTTTATTCACCTACTTGTTTAATTACTAAACAAGTTATTTAACTATATAAAGATTGAAATAAACACAAATGCAATCTCAATCATCTACAGATCATCAACTGAAAGAAACAGACAAACACACAAGGGACACTGTTATTTTTGGACAATCGTCCCTGGAAAAACCCAACTTCGGAAAACCAATGTAGCAGTTCTGATGGTTTTATTAAGCAACTTTTCTTGAGTACAACTAGGTGCCAAATTGGCTCACCTGACAAAGAAATTAATATGGGAGTAATAACTCTCTTTGAAAGCAGATATTCGGCAAGTCTTCTCCACGAAACTCTCTCCCATGCCTCTTTGAGGCTCTGCGTCAACCCTCCTGGCCTCTGCGTTAGCCTAGAACCCTCTACATTAGCCTATGGATGCTCAGAACTAGCTCTCTGGCCCTCTGTGTCACTCACGCAAGCCCTCTGCGCAGTCACTCTGGCCCTCTGCGTGGCTCCTGCTGGCTCTACATAGCCTTCTCTGCCTCTGTGCTAGTCTTCCGACACTATCTCTGCCTCTCTGCTATGCACTCACTACCCCTCGCTGCAACTCTGATCACTGGTTCGATTTCTCTCAGCAAACCCCGCTCCAGAAAATCGAATTGACTGATCAACTTTGTGTATCTCCAACTAACCCTCAAGCCTCCTCTTATAATTTTTTTGTCGAGTCTTCAACAACAGAGATTAAATCTCTAATCAACGGCTAAAATTAGATTTGGTTTGGTTAGAACCTTCTAATCCAATTTTATATTAATACCCATTAATATTTTTATTTTCCTAAGTTTAGACTTAGGAACCCATTAAAAATATTAATTATTTTAATATCTCTTTCACCATGTAGAATTTCCCCAAACCATTTCTTGGTATTGGAGATCTCATGTGCTTTAGCCTCTCCACCAATTTTCATGGCTAGAGCACATCTGATGCTACCCCAAATTAACACTCCCTCTTAGCGAGGAATGTGCTCTAGTAATGCTCCATAACTGAACATTACCCTGATCATCCGGCGCCGGTACATGTGTTGATGCTTGGCCTGCTCCCCAACATCATCTGCACTGCTACCTCTTATACTGCTACCCATGGATCTGCCACTGCTACATCTGTACTGCAGCTCCCTTTGCATCTGTGTTGTTGTTGGTCCTTTCTCCCAACACTGCATCTGCACTGCAGCCCTCTCTCATCATGTTGCATCGTGCTGCCCATAGCACTACCACTGTTATTAACTTGTTGCTGCACTGCAACTCAGTTATTGAGACGTTGGTAACTAATCTACCCAACTAATGTCCCCGGAAAAACCCAATGCCGAAAAATCTTTACAGCTCTTCAGAGGGTTTTATTATTAAGCAGTTTTCAAAATACAATCTGGGTGCCAGAAATGGCTCACCCAACAAAGAATGCCCTCAGCAGTAGTACCTCTTAGTCGGAGACAGATATTCCAGCTAAATCACTGGATGAACGATCCCACAGCAACACTGCAGCACTTTTGCTGCTCTCTGTCACCCCGATAGGGACTGCGTCCCCCTATCCAGCTCTCCAGCTCCAATCTGTCCCACGAAATCTCCCAGCGTTAGCCTCTAGGGTCTGCGTCAGCCTCTCCAACCAACATCAGCGTATCTGGCCCAGAGTCAGCCTCTCGGGGCTCTGTATTAGCCTTTGGAGTCTCAACGTCTCCCACGTTGGCCCTCCTCAGGCTCTACGCAGCTCCTGGCTGCCTCTGCGTGGCCTCTCGCTACCTCTGCATGGCCTCTAGCTGGCAATGCGTCAACCCTCTCCCGGCTTTTGCGTTGATGTTCCCGGTACTATCTCTGCCTCTCTGTTACTATATTCACTACCCCTCAGCTGCAACTCTGATCACTCCTTCGATTTCCTTAGCAAGCCCTACCCAGAAAATCAAATTCTTGATCAACTCAATGTGTTCTCCAACTAACCCTCAAGCCTCTTCTTATACTTTTCTCATTGTCAATTCAACAACCGAGATTAAGTCCCTAATCAACGACTAAGATTAGATCTGGCTTGATCCATGACTTTTGGACCATTTTAACTCAGTTTTATATTAATTCACACTACTCCATTAAAAATATTAATTATTTTAATATCTCCCAAACTGGTTAGATTCTACCCAAACCATTTATGGGTCTTGGAGATCTCATGTGCTAGAGCCTCTCCACCAATTTTCGTGGCTAGAGCACATCCAATGCTACTGCAAATCAAGTCGGATATGATCCAAGAGTTTGGGTACCTCAAGGATCCTGCCCCTCATCTTCTGTAGTCCTCCTAACTACAGCTCGATGTCACCCCACCTCTTCTCTAGAGGTGCATGAGCACTCATGGCACAATCGTCATCATCCTCTACCTCCTTCTCCGCCTTAGTCGGCGCTGCCTTGAAGTTAGAAGCCTCCCCCTTATTCTTCTTCTTCGGACACTAGGTTGCATATTGGCCCAACTCCCCACAATTGAAGCACTTAATCTTGGAGATGTCCTTCTTCTTCCTCTTCCCTTGCTGCCTTGCAGATGCCAGAGCCGCATCCTCTTCCTCCTCTTTCTTGACTTGACCTCCTTTGCTACTACTTCCCACCTTGGTCAGTCGTTTGATCTCTTCTTGCCGAAGAGTTGCCCACAATTCTTCCCAATCTAGAAGATTCGCTCTGCCCAAAATGCTTTGGACGAATGTCTCCCACTCCTCAGAGACTTTGTCCATGGCGGTCCTCACCATTAACTCTTGATCCAGCGTGGCCCCTATGGAAGTAAGTTCGTCCTGAATCTCCTACAACCTGCTGAAGAAGTGATCTATCTACTCCCCCTTCTACATCTGATACTATCACAGTTGATTCTCCAGTAGTATCTTCCTCTGCACGAAAGCGCCCTGATACAATGTCATCAAGCTATCCCACATCTCCTCTGTCGTATTCTTCTCAGCAATATGCTGAACTACATGATCCTTGACCCCATCAAGGATTATGCATTTTTCCTTGGCCATTACATCCTCATACTTTCGTTATCAGCTGGGTCGACTGGGATAGTCACGGTTCTCAAGGCGAAGACCCTAATGCGATGTATATCCAGAACAGACAGGATCCTGGCCTTCCAGATGACTAAGTTGGACGCTTCATCCAACCTGTCCTAATCCCCCAGCCCGTTCATTGCCATATCTGCTCTTCTTTTCGACTCCCTCTGAGTCTTCTACTTCCCTCCTGGAAGTTCTCTTTTAGACTCCCGCTGAGTCTCGATTTCCCTCCTAGAAATCTTTCTGCCAGCAGTCGAATCGCACCTCTCCAATTCCCTTTGCTCCTGCAACACTGATCTGGATTTCATGGCTAGAAATCCACCTAGGCAGCGACTCCCTCTACCTTGGTTTTGTCCCATTAGGTACTATTATGCTCCCACGGCAACATCACCCCACCAGCTTCACAATCCACAATCTGCTCACAGCTTCCTATGCCTCAGCAACTGAAGAAACTGAGGCTCTTAGCTCTGCGCAATCCCAGTAGTGGCTGAATCGCTCCTTTGGCCAACTACGTCACTCCTGCTTGCCTGAGCAGGATGACGTGGCTTTTCATGAGCCTCTCACTGCTTCTGCATTGACCCTTTCTCTAGCTCGGAATGATGACGTAGGCCCTCTGCGTCACTCCTCTGTTGCTTTCTACTGAGGAACAGCTCTGTCTCTCGGGGGAGTTGTTTCTACTGCAAATTCTTTGATTTCGCTGGGGCCTTCAACTCTCCTATGATCTGCAACGCTCTGATACCATGTTGAAATTTCTAAGTCTAACCCATTAAAAATTTTCCTACACTATCTGGTCTATTTCACCTACTTGTTTAATTACTGAACAAGTTATTTAACCATATAAATACTAAAATGATCCGGATTTCAACAGGAACGCAACAAATTACAGATATGACCATACATATAGAGATGCAGTAGAAATAATACTTCATTTCATTACTGTAAAACACTGAAATATGCTTACAAACAAAAATGGAAATAAACTAGCTAGGGCGATGGTAGCTTATCTCTGAGAAGAGATGTGGCGGCTACATGCCTCTGAACTGTGTTACAATGAGGCTCGAAGGCCTATTTATTGTTGAGAAACAATGGAAAACCCTAAACATCCAAAAACCTAACCCTAGAAGATGAAACACCAAATTGTGGGCCCCGTTTGGGTAAATTAGTACATCAACTTCCCGAGGTCGTAACTTTGGCATATGATCTCCGTTTGATGCGCACAATATCTCGTTAGAAATATCTATCTGAGAACTACAACTTTGGGAAGAGAAACATCGGTCCATGGACCCATGTTGTTCCTAGTTTTCCCAAAAAAAAGTCGTTTAGGGCCTCAAAACGGCTACAAAAGTTTAGGACCCGAAAAACTGCTAAAATTAGTAAATTGTGCTACAATTAAGGAAACTAAAAAGCTGAAAGAAACAATCGTGGGGGTCCACGTGGACTTGGCGAGTGGCCACCAAAATCCACCTAGATCATTCCTCCCCCATTAGGAAGTAATGGTCCCCATTGCGTTGAGTTCCTCCATGAGATGAGAAAACTTCTGCTAAACATGGTCGCTAGTGAGCCACTTGCTCTGGTGAAGGAGTTGGCCTACTTTCACAACTCAATATAGTTGGATATTCTGCTGGCAAGTGTGCTTGAATTGTGTGTCCATGATCTGATCAGTTGCACCTTAATCCATGCAGTGTGGATTTAACTTTGTGGGTGTGAGTTGTTCTGCAATGTCGGATGTGTCTAGTAATGGTGGAAAGTGTGGTCGAGGGCAGTCCACATTCAACACTGGATGCAGACCAAGGAATGGGGGAATGCTGAGCTCAAATGCATTGTCTCCCACAGCCTTAGTAATGGTGTATGGACCATATTGGAGTGGTCTAAGTTTCCGATAGGCTGCGGTAAGGTGTTCCTTTAGCAAATGCAACCAGACTTCGTCGCCCACCTGAAACTTGTGTGGCACCCGATGTTGATAATTTCGCTGCCTGTACTTGGCATTTTATTTCACCAAAATGTCGTGGACCTGCTGGCGAATATGTTGGATGTGCTCAATGAAGATGTTGGCCTTATCTGTTTCGGACTAGACATGAGCCGAATCTGCGTGAGTAGCTGCAAATGGCATGGCCACATCAATGGGACATAGTGGCTGGAATCCCAAGCCCACCTTAAAAGGGTTGTGGCCAATCGAGCTGTGGAGAGCCCGATTGTAGTTGTGTTGGGGAGGCTCTCATCCCATGTGCGTGGATGCTTTGAGTTGTACATGTGCAAAATGTGTACGATCATCTTGTTGACAACCTTTGTTTGGCCATCAGTTTGAGGATGGAAGGTTGTGGACTTAGTGAGTTTGGTGTCCAACATCGACCAAAGACTGGACCAAAATGCACAAAGGAACTTGTTGTTCCGATCTGAGATGATAGACTATGGGATCCCAAAGTTGACCCACATTCGTTCAAAGAAGAGTTTAGCAGTGGCTTTTGCTGTGATATTCTTCTTGCAGGCCGCTATAATGGCCATCTTCGAGAACCTGTCGACGACCACGAAAACATAGTCGTTTCCATGCTTAGTAGAAGAAAGGCCTGACATGTAATCCATGGAGATGGATTCCCAAGGTCGACTAGGGGTAGGCATCGAGGTATAGAGGCCTTGCTTCTTGATGGTCGGTTTGGCAATGGCGCAGGCAATGCATGATCTGATATACCTCCGGACATCATGTCAAAGATTCGGCCAATAGAAATACTTTTGCAGTACTGCCACTATTTTCTTGAACCCGAAATGCCCAGCAGCCCGACTATAGTGTGCTTCTCAAATCATCTTGGCACGCTCACTTGAAGGAACACAAAGGTGACCCAGGTGGCATAACAGGGCATCCTAGAGGTGAAAATCTGGAACATGCTGACCCTCCAAGAGTGT
>APFE030729715.1:143730-160075 GCA_000404065.3 Pinus taeda
GTCTGTATGAACTGTAGGGGTCGGTGGTCTATGTGGATGATCGTTTCCTTCCCCAAAATGTAATGCTTCCATTGTCGACAGGCCTGCACAATGGAATACATCTCTTTGTCATAAGTGGGATACTTCAGGACTGTGTCTGCAAGTGTCTCACTGTGGTATGCCACTGGATGCCCGTGTTGAGTAAGGACTGCCCCAATAGCATAGTCAGAGGCATTTGTCTCGACCTCAAATGGTTGTTGCAAGTCTGGTAATGCGAGCACTAGTGCCGAGCAGAGGTGATCTTTCAACTCTGCGAATGCCTTCTATTGAGATTCAAACGAAAAGAATTTTGCTTTCGCTCCTCCCTTGGTGACTTGACTCAAGGGCCAAGTGATACAAGAAAATCCCAACACGAACATGCGGTAGAAGTTGGCAAGACCTAGAAAGCTGCGGAGCTCTGTCAGAGTGGTTGGAGATGGCCAATCCCGAATGACTTGGATCTTGGCTAGATCCACATGCACCCCTCGTTCATCAATAATGTATTCCAGATACTGAACCTGGGTCATGCCAAAAGTGCATTTCTCCAAATTGGCACATAACTTGTGTTGCTGCAATGTTTGGAGAACCTGTCGGATGTGGTGGAGGTGCTCTTCCCAAATCTGGCTGAAGATCAAGATGTCATCCAAGTATATCACTACAAATGAGTTGGTGAATGGCCGCAAGATGTCATCCATTAGCGTCATGAAGGTTGCAGGAGCATTCATCAATCCGAAAGGCATAACCAACCATTCGAAAAGGCCCTCCTTGGCTTTGAAGGCAGTCTTCCACACATAGAAGGGTTTGATTGGTACTTGGCGATATCTTGACTTCAAATCGATCTTGCTGAAATATTTTCCCCCCTTCAGTTAGTCCAAGAGGTCATCCATCCGTGGGATCGGGTACCTATTACGGACAATGATCTTGTTCAGTGCCCGATAGTCAATACAGAGTCTCCAAGTCCCATCCTTCTTCTATACCAATATGATCGGGCTCCCACAGGGCGATCAACTCGGACGGAAGTGACCTTTCTGCAACAGCTCCTGAATCTGCCTCTTGATTTCATTGTTCTCCATAATAGAGCGTCGATAGATTGGTCCATTGGGCAACGACACACCTAGGGTTAGATCGATGAGGTGCTTGACCTGACAGTGTAGGAGAACCCTTGCGGGGGAGGTGAACATGTCCTCATACTCCTCCACATCCTTGTCCATCTGTAGTTCTCGTGCGGAGGGTTCCTGTCTGGAGGTCGTGGCCACTGTCTTATTCTTTCCTTGAGGGCGTATCATCAAGAAAACAAATTTTTCGGTTTTGGAAATGAGCATACTGCATTGTTTTGCAATAACCAGAGAGATGGCGGTAGGCGGTGCTACCTCCGGTATCCTATACAACTTATTTCCCAAAGTAACAATAATACCGCGGGGCCTAGATTCATACATTGCATGTCGCTTCCACAAGTATGGTTGTCCTAATAATATATCACAAACATCAAGGGGAGCAACGTCACACAATACCTCATCCGTGAAGGGCTTGATGTTGTATAGAAGGCGACATTGTTGGCTCACGCGAAGATCCCGTCCTTGGTGAAGCCACCCGATGGTGTACAGTTGTGGATGTGTTGTGGTCAGTAAGCCCAGCCACTTCACGACCTCTGCCGAAATGAGGTTCTTTTGGCTCCCGCTGCCGACAATGAACTGTAGTGGTGAGCCCTTTACCCACATCTGGGAGTGGAAGAGACACTCCTCCTCTGGATCTTCGAGTTCCTCCTAAATCTTCGTGGTGGCAACGGTGGTGTTGGGCTCCGTATCGATAATCTGCTTCCCTTTGTCATTCCCCTTGTCGAGTTCTGACTCAGAGTCGAAACATGCATCTGATTCTGAAACCTTTAGCTCAGCCACCAGTGATTGCTTGGCCCGACACTCACTTGTGTTGAGAGTGGAGCTCTTATGGAACTCACATCACTTTCCCGTGTCCTTTCTCGGCTTTGCGGCGTTGTTCTTTGCTTGCAGCTTTGGCGGGTTGTCTTGGGCTGCCCCGCCTTTGCTTTGTCCTTTGTTCTGCGGTTTGGGGGCACCTTTCCCTTGCTTCGGATTCGCAGATCCAAAGTCTCGCTTCTTCTATTTAAACTTTTGCTCGATCTTGACGACATATCGGTATGTCGTGCCAAGCGAGGAGATGTTCAGGAATTCTATTTCTTCCTAGATGTACTTGTGCAGGCAGTCACGGTATTTGAGTACCAAATGCTACTTTGAATCTTTGATACCCAACTTTGTGCGAAGGGTTTGGAAAATATTGGTAAACTTCGGCACGTCTTGGTCCCTTCCCTGCCGCAACGTGGTCCACTTTATGTATTGATCCTCATAGCTTCCGACAGGGTAGTACTGCTCCTTGATGGCAGTCCGGAATGAATTCCAAGTGGGTGCGGCTGAAAACACTGAGGTCATACTTTCATCCTTCTGCTCGCAATAGGTTTCCCACTAGTCCTTGACCTGGGGGGCAGCTTTGAGAAGAGCGAAAGTAATCTTTTCCCAGCCGGAAAAATCATGAACAAAAAAATACCCTTCTAGCAAATTTAACCATATATCTACGGCGTCTACATCTATCTGACCCTCAAATATGGGAATGTCAAAGTTAACTTGTACCTTAAAGGGTGTGGCGCTTCCAGAGTAGCTGTTGGAAGTAGATGTGTCGCCCTTGGGTAGCGGCTGAACGATCTGGGCAAAGTTGTCCATCATCGCGTTCCTTTGTTGCTCGAGGGCCTCTTAAAGCAAGATTTTGATAGGATCTCCTGCCCCCTCGTCTTTCTTTTCATCCGCCATGGGAGGCCGTCGAGATTTGCGAGGCTAGTGTTGCATAGGTTCGACCAGTTCAAGCCCTAACTCCTTATATCCCGACCTCGTTGGGGACATGCAAAGAAAGACAAAAAAATTATAGATCAGCATGCGTCACTCCTGCTTCCCTGAGCAGGATGACGTGGCTCTTCGTGAGCCTCTCACTGCTTCTGCACTAACCCTTTGTCTGGCTCGGAATGATGACGCAGGCCCTCTACGTCACTCCTCTGTTGCTTTCTGCTGAGGAACAGCGCTGTCTCTCAGGGGAGTTGTTTCTACTGCAAATTCTTTGATTCAGTTGGTGCCTTCAGCTCTCCTGTGATCTGCAACGCTCTAATACCATGTTGAAATTTCCAAGTCTAACCCATTAGAAATTTTCCTACACTATCTGGTTTATTTCACCTACTTGTTTAATTACTGAGCAAGTTATTTAACCATATAAATATTCAAATAAACACAAATGCAGTCTCAACCATCTACAGATCATCAACTGAAAGAAATAGACAAACACACAAGGGACACCGTTATTTTTGGACAATCGTCCCCAAAAAAACCCAACTTGGGAAAACCGATGCAACAGTTCTGAGGGTTTTATTATTAAGCAACTTTTCTTGAGTACAATTGGGTGCCAAACTGGCTCACCCGACAGAGAAATTAATCTGGCAGTAATACCTCCTCTTTGGAAGTAGATATTCGGCAAGTTTGCTCCATGAAACTCTCTCCCACGCCTCTCTGAGGCTCTGCGTTAGCCCTCCTGGCCTCTGCGTCAGCCTAGAACCATCTGCATCAGCCTATAGATGCTCAGAACTAGCTCTCTGGCCCTCTGCTTCACTCACGCAGGCCCTCTGTGCAGTCACTCTGGCCCTCTGCGTGGCTCCTACTGGCTCTGCGTAGCCTTCTCTACCTCTGCGCTAGTCTTTCAGCACTATCTCTGCTTCTCTGTTATGCACTCACTACCCCTCGCTACAACTTTGATCAGTGGTTCGATTTCTCTCAGTAAACCCCTCTCCAGAAAATTGAACTAACTGATCAACTTGGTGTATCTCCAACTAACCCTCAAGCCTCCTCTTATACTTTTTATGTTGAGTCTTCAACGGCCGAGATTAAATCTCTAATCAACAGCTAAGATTGGATTTGGCTTGATCCATGTCATGTAGAACCTTCTAACCCAATTTTATATTAATACCCATTAATATTTTTATTTTCCTAAGTTTAGACTTAGGAACCCATTAAAAATATTAATTATTTTAATATCTCTCTCACCAGGCAGAATTTCCCCAAACCATTTCTGGGTCTTGGAGATCTCATGTGCTTTAGCCTCTCCACCAGTTTTCATGGCTAAAGCACATCCGATGCTACAAAATGTGTAGTAGATGAGGGTTTATTTTATTATTATGCAGCAAATTCTGGGAGTATGATAATCTAGATCCCTAACTGGCAATCCTCTAGAAATAATTTGGTAAAATCAGCGAGAGAAACTTTCTCCCTTCTACAATCAATTTGGCCTCCCTCTAGCCTACTCGAACCCTATCATTGGCAAATCAACCTTCCTAGAATCCACACTGCCTGGCTTGGGAAATTCGTATTTCCTACTACTCAACTCTAATAGAGTCGTCCAGCCTCCCTCTACCTCTAGAAATGACTCACTCTGCTTTCTGGGTGATCTCCCGACCTTGAACAACTGAAACGACCCTCTTTTTGGCACTCGCATTGTGTTTTCCGACTCCTCACACTGGCTACTTGGCCTCTCTATAGAATAATTTCGCCCTCCCTTTTCCTTCCTCTCCGACACTAGAAAACCACTGGGAAACTCCTCAAAATTCTCCTCTTCTACTACCTCAATCACTGACGCCCTCCCTTTTGCTCGAACTAGTCCCTTGCTAAATCTTTGCGCACTAGGTAGCTAATTTGCCTTGCTCTCTCCCTTGAGACTGTGTTTATAACTTTATCTCCATCCCATCGACTTACTCTTATAACCTCTCATTGGAGCTTCAACGACCACAATTAAATCCTTATCAACAACTAAGATCATCTCAGACTTGATCCAAGTCATTTTTTGGAAATCTCTAGAGCATAAGTCGATCTCCTTAATCAATTCACTTTAGTTAACCACTTTTCCTAAGTTAGACATAGGAAATATTTAAATAATGGCTAATTAATTTAATTAAGTTGTTTCACAAGCTTATCTCGTGAAATCTTTTCTAGGTTTTGGAGATCTCGTGTTCCTTAGCCCCTTAGAGTCTTAGACATAAATCGAGACTACAGCACTTGTTTGATGCTACCAAATCAATCAAAAACTAACACTCCCTCTTAGCTAGGAAGTTGTTCTCTCCACAACATCCTTCTCCTCTATCGTCGAACCACACTACTGGTATCTAACATCTGTACATACTGTTATTGTCCACCAAGCTATTGCGCATACTCTGATTCACTTGCTAATCCTATAATTGAACCATGCTGAAGTTGAGACTGCACTATGCCTCCCTGCATTGTTGCCAAAACTACTTGCACTGCATCTTCTCTCATGCTACTGCAACTACTAGATCTGAGAACTGATCTATTGACCCTGCAACTGGCTTCTACAACTATCGCTTGAGTCTCTGACTGCAACTAACTTTGCTCTATCTACTAAATATCTGACTGCACTCAACTGTCTCTGCACCCCTCTAGAATCTGAACGCAAAAAAACAGGTTGCTCCCTTTGCCTTTGGAATCCCTCGATTTGAAGAGATCGAAATTTTCTGTCCCTCTCTAAGAAAAATCGATTCTCCTCAAGAAATTTGACCTCTTGGCCAAGGTAAATGTGTTGCCTCTGGGGTTTCAATTTGTTGCCCCTCAATGAACAACGAAACTCCCTCTTCCTTAGCTACTAAGCTCTCCAGCTGATCATTTGTGCTCTGATACCATGTGAAAATTCCTAAATTGGAATCCTCTTGGAGCAACTGGAAATAATTCTCCTAATTGTTAAATTAATTTTTAGCAATTTATTTATTGTTTGCTACAGAAAATACTGAATCAATCACACTGCAACCTACACAAATAAAACTGCGAAAGAATAAACGTTGTTAGAAATGCTAGCACACACACAAATTAACATAGTTATTTTTGGACCAATGTCTCTGGAAAAACCCAACTTGGGAAAATCGGTACAGCAGTTGAGGGTTTTATGATTATGCAACAGTGAAATAATCTGAGTACAACTGGATGCCAAAACTGGCAATCCTACAGAGAAAAATTGGCAAGAAAAGTCTAGTGAGGTATTTTCTCACTCCACAAGCAAATCCAGGCTCTGACCTCAGCTCAAATTGAGTCATCCAAACTAGCTTTGCACAGGCTCTACCTCAGCTCAAATTGAGTCATCCAAACTAGCTCTGCACAGTGGTTGCGTCACCCTAGCGCAGTTGCTCCTGCACTCAACTCGGAATAGCTTCTCCTCAAGTCCTCTGATCAACGGTTGTCTAGGAAAATGTCTCTCCTGGCCTCTGGAACCTCTGCCCAGCTTTTGGCACTGAAATTCTGCTTCTCCCCAACAAAATCGAAATTGCCTCTAGAGGCTATTACGCTGCTCTGTGTCAGCGTCTCTATGGCTCCTCTGCCTCTCTACAAATGCACTCACAGGAACTGGAATTCTTCCTCCGGCTTCACTATCCCTGCTCCGCTCTCACTGCTTCGATTTCTCTAGCTTTCTCTCTAGCAACTGAATGTTGCTACTCGGGAAATCGATCTGCTCAAGTGATTTCTCCAAGCCCCATTGACTTCTTCTTATAATCCTCTATTGAGACTTCAACGGCCAAGATTAGATCTTAATCGATGGCTAGGATTAACTTGAAGTCGATCCGTGTGAGTTTCTAGAACATTCACACCATAACTTAATTAATTCAGATAAATTAATCATATTCCCTAAGTTTAGACTTACGAAATATTTAACAACTCACAAATAATCTAATTAAGTCATTTCTAGGCGGAATTTTCATAAACGATTTTTGGGTTTTGGAGATCTCGTGCATTCTAACCTCTCCACAAAATTTCAAGGCTAGAACACATCCGATGCTACAAAAACTCACAGTAAGAACTAGCAACAAGAACTTTTGTGTTCGCAAAAATAACAAGCATATGAGAAACAATAATAAAAGTGAACAGCCTAATACATCAATCAAATTTATTGAAAGAACCAACTTATTTTCAAAAGCAAACTAAGTGTGCTGCAAGCATTCTCCCACTTTTCAGCACAAATCAATTTCTAAGCTATCAGCATCAATGCTAGAATCTAGATTCAGGAAAATATAAATTTAAGAATTATAATTACAAAAAAAAAAACTGAAAAATTATTCAAATAGCCATTTCAAAAAGGAGCGTCGTGACTTATATTACTTATGATCTATTCAGTTCTAAAACATTTCAAGCAAATTTTAGAAAGCTCGTAACTTTTTTGAAAATAAGATTAAAATTAGTAGGACAAAGTTACAAACCAGCTTTAGAAACATCTTCCAGGAGTATGCTGCTATTCCCAACCTGCCAGCTTCTTCCTCTTGCTCATCAGTAATACTTGAAAAAGAGACTAAAGCTGTAATGACCAGACAAAGGACAAAAGCATTGGCATGAGCGTATGAACACAAGCCACCATACTGCATTACCCTAAAATGCTGTAGTTTAAGCAACACCTAGCTCCTGTAGAACAATCCCTCAGAAAGTTAATAATCTGAAAAAAAAAACTCACCCTTTACATATCCAGGACCCTTTTGTATAGACTTGAATAGCTGCATAAACAACTCAAGTTTGGTTCCAAATAAGCGTAAAATAAAACATTATCCACCGAGCAATGTTTGTGTCAGGAAAAAAGCTGCTAAGAAATTCGTCTCTTGAATGGAAGAAGTTTAAGGGTACCTACATTTGGGATTTTGATGTCTTGAACAAATACAATGTTGATCTCAGCATGCCTTAAGATGAACTCAACAGCATTTTCTCCTTTTTCCCAGCCAAAAGATTCAATCAAAAGAATTACAGAGTGGAAGATTAGACAAAATATTGTCACAAATGCATTCAGAAGAATTACAAATAAGTGACTGTTTTACAAAGACGACAATAAAGAATAAATATGAAAATTGATCTTTTTGCAAATAAAAAATAATTGAAGCAAAGAATTTACCGAGTGTATCATAGAGAGGGACACAGGTAATACTATGGCCACAGCATGCCTAAAAAACCAATTCATAGCCAAATTAGTTTCTAAAATCAATTCCACAAAGTGTAAATCCCGAATTATTTCACTCAGACAAAAATGTTTATCAGTTTGTGGGATGGCATTCTTGACGGTTGCAAATGCTTATTGCATTCACAACACTGTTTTGTATCTATCCATAAAGAGCATTTCAAGTAACTGTTTGCCAGGATTACTGCTACGCATTTATTTTGAAACTCTCACTTTCAAGTAATAAACATACTACCCAAATATCCGTCGCTCTGCAAAATGATGCAAACATATTCATATTTGAGTTTATTCAATCAACATATGCATAAATCTAAGTGCAGTTTAGGTAGCATTTTGAGAGAATTAGAAGATGATGGCAATATGGGAAAAGAAGTCAAGGAAAACAAATGAAGAAAGAAAATTTGCAGGAAAATGAAGAGCAAAAAGTCATAAGAATCAATTTTACGAGGGAGCCAACAGGGCAATCTAAACAGAATTTTCAATACTTACAGGTTGTTATACTCATGGAATACATCTGATCTATCATCTCATTAATTTCTAAGATGAGGAATGAATAAAGGAGATTACTAAAAGATAACAAAAACAAAATCTTTATTTTGTTACAAACCTCCATTGCTATAATCCATTCAGGACAATTTACTCCATAAATTCCACAGCGTCCAAACTGTAACCCACAAGACTCATTTAGTCCCTCGAAGACTAAGAAGAATAAATGCTTAAAACACATACACTGGTTGAAACAAGAAATGCATCCATAAACTCCTCCTCAATGTTCGAGAAAGTTCTTTTGGATGAATATGTAATATCATGCAATATTGTACAATTATCTGGCAAATAATGTACACTGTGTTTCTTCAACTTACCGGTTCAATGCCACATGTACGCATAGCAGCTCCTACATTCAACACCTGATCAAAGACCTCCCCATATGTTTGCCATACATATTTGCCTGCCTGTAAATGATACATTTCAGTCAGTGATTTAACAAGAGTTTGCAAAGAAACAAACAAATTGGCTTTAGCATGGTGGTGAATGATATAGGCTACATGGAAAAACCAAAAATAATAATGAGAAATAATGCAATGCTTACCTTTCCATTATGAATTTCCCTGTGCCCAACCATCCTCCTAAAGGAGTTTTTTTTACAAGCAGTGCTGCAAATAGAGGGAATGGACTTCAGCTTTATAAACACAGATTCCATGTTCAATGACAAAGTAACATCCAGTTTTGATATTTGCACTTAAAATTAAGAGTACCTACAAAACTTCATCAAAAACCAAATAAAAACCAGCAATTTTATATTAAGTGGTTCCAAAATCACCATCATGATGAGAACTTTTATGTCCATATGCTATGTAAGATGTGATCGTCATGTTTACACTATTGTTGTATGACATGTTAGTATTGTTTTTATGTTAATAAAACATTTCTTACTAGCACTTAAAGTGATAAGGTCACTTATGCTCTGCTATGTAACTGACTTAAGTGTAAAATCCTGGAAGGTGTCGTATCATTCACTTCAATTTTTAAAGGTTAAATTTCTAAGAATGGGTCCTTGCATTAAACGACACCACACTTGCATATAACTTATTCTCATGAATCAGAATATACAACTGAAATCATACCCTGAGTAAGCTATTTGTGTTTTGTTTTTGTTCTCATGAATTGTCACCCGATATTCACCACCATGCTCCACCTGAACTACATCCATTTAGCATCTCAGATAAGATCAGGCCACTCCTTGCCCACGCTTAGACTTGGTTCTTCTAGAGATTGTCAGACCAGGCAGTAACGCCATTAGGCAGAAAAACTGATTCATATTATTCCATCAGGTATGTTATTGTTATATACAATAGGGTGCGACTGTTCAGTTCATCTCCTGATGACTGTTCACATTCCTAATTTAATTATTTACATAAATTCACCAAATCGTAAGGATTAGGTGTCAACATTCCCCCCCTTAATCTGAAGGGATGTTGGTGAGTCCAAGCATCGTTCTGAACCTTTCAAGCTTTTCTCTTCCAAGCGCTTAGGTGAAGATGTCTGTGCAATTTGCTCATTTGTGGAACAATGACGGAGATGGATTGTTTTGGCCTCAACATGATGTCGGATCAGATGATATTTAGTATTGATGCGCTTTGTTCGATCATGGAACTTTGGGTTCTTGGCCAACTTTACTGCAGAGGTGTTGTCAATCATGAGTGGAGTTGATTGTATTTGTTTTACCTGCAAATCTTCAAGAATTTCCCTGACCCACACAATTTCTTTTGTTGCTTCAGCTGCTGCCACGTATTCTGCTTTTGTTGTGGAATCTGTTGGAACTGATTGCTTGCATGATCTCTAGGAGACAGCTCCTGATCCAAGACTCATAGCATATCCTGAAGTAGATACCCCAGTGTCTTTGTCTCCATCGAAGTCTGAATCCGAGTCTCTGATCAAACTGAAGTCATCCACCTGTGTGTACTTGATTCCAAAGTCTTGAGTTCCCTTCAAGTACTTTAAAACTCTTTTTGCAGCAAACCAATGTCCCTCACAAGGCTTTTGCATAAACCTGGAGAGGATTCCAACAGCAAATGAAAATGTCTGGTCTGGTAGTGTTAGGTAGTTTGAGACTTCCTTTACAAGCGTGTCTATAACTTTGTTGCATCCTTCTAATTTCCTTTTCCTTCAATAGATGTGCAGCTTTATTTTTGTTTCCATTGGAGTAGTAAGAGGGATTGCATGTCTTGTCATGCCCAAACCTGTTCAACAAAATCTCAGTGTATTTCTTTTGCAGAAGAAATATGGGAACTTTGGATGTTTGGGTTACTTCTCAATGCACTGTAACGACCATTTAATATAAAGGCCTAAACTTTAAAAAAAATGAAAATAGTTAAATTTTAATAAATTAAATATAAAGTTGACACTTTATAATTATTTATAGTTTTAAATTCATAAAAAATTAAGTATATAATAAATAAATAACCTAAAATAAACTTTATAAATAAATATGAAAGAATTGAGTTATATAAAAGGGGACATAACATTTCATAAAGGGAATTTAATGATAAAACATTTACGGAGCGCAGGAACCAAACGGAAAATATCTAAGGAGATATGCATGCAGGGAGGTGTCGAGAGGAGGAAGAGCGCTGGCCGAAGGCTGGAAGGCGGCCACCGCCAAGCTTGATATAAAAACCACTGGACTGAGCCGAGGCAGGGGGAGAAAACTGAGAGGAGGACAGAGGGCAGAGCAAGGAACGAGAGCTTTGATTGATCTGAGGTTCTGGGCACGGGGGCAGTAAGCTTCACAGAAGCTTGCTGGATTGGCTGGGAGGAATTGGTTTCCCAGTAATCGAATCAGCTTCAACAGGAGAACAGGAGCAGACAGCGAAATCAGTCGACAGCAGTTCAGGTAGGTATTCATTATTTTACGGTTCTTGCATTTCAGTTTTCGGTTCTTGTATTTTCAGTTTTTTTTGGTCTTTACACATGGTATCAGAGGATTTTGTTCAAACCCTCCGACTGTATAGGCCTACGCTCGCTTAAATTTTCTGTGTGGCTGAGTCTGTGTTGTTACCGCAATTTGCTGATACCCCTGCCCATCTCGCTAGCTGACCAATTCTTCTCCCTGTATCGCTGACAAAAAAAAGAGATCCTCAACGAAATGGAAAGCGAAACCCGCTGTAAAATTGCATTTCTGTGCAATGTGAGAAAACGAGTTCGTTATCCCCATAAAATATACTTTCTTGTGCGATAAAGCCTCACCTTTACCCCTAGTAATTATCTGTCGATGAGCGAGATATCTCCGTCTGACTTTCTCAACGTCGAATCAAGGGAATTCTTATCAACAAGAATCGTTGATCCTCAACGATATATTGTGGCTAACAGAAAATGCTTCCTCTAAATAAACTGGCTTAAACACAGAAGAATCGAACGCGGAACCACCCTATGTTGTCGCATAGGGGTTTTTCAGCATCCGAACGGTACAAATTGACAGCGATTGAGCTTCGGATGGGTTCCACCGACATACTTAACAAGAGACAATGGGGTACTATTTAAACCACATCTCTAATCCAGACGCGCCGGGTAGGGATCGAATCTGCGACTTCTCAGTAAAGAAATAGACGCTTTGTACATTTAATTACAGTCGTCGTCGCGCTCGAACGGTGCCGTCCTGAGACAAGTGAAATGAGCTGCGAATCGGCTTAATCCGGGACTGCAGTAGAGAATTGATCATCAATGTGTTGTTGGTAAGGTACGAGATAAGAAATGAATACAGCCTTGCCGAGACGGAGTTGTATACTTCAGCTGCAAGGAATTTACATGTAACTGTAATAGAAAATCCAGATAGGAACTTTTGCAAGATATCAAGCAAAGTAGCCATCGAATAAACATTCTCTCACTTCAGCTGCCAGGGATGACCCGGACGCGCCACTGGAAGGGGTCGCCATGGCCGGCATCGTTGGGATCATGCGCCGGCTCGGCGACCTGGCCGAAAAACGCGGTCAATTTAAAATTCGAATAAATTATGAAATTAAATCAACTGAACGGCGGCAAATCCCGTCGGCCCTTCTCATAAAACACCGAGAAGGCCACGCAAAAGGCCGTTGCACTTACGATGGTATGTGTCTGAATTCAGGCTATTGATTATATCATTGCTTTACGCAGTGAGTGTATGTCTTCTGGACAAACACATCATCTGTAATTTTCTATAGCACGCCATCTTCACAACATCTCGATTTTGTGGGCTTGGTCGGTGGGATACTTTAATTTTAATGGAAATATCGTTAATTGACATAAAAATGCGCAGCTATTTCATCGAAATCGTGGTGCTGGAAATTTATCCAGCACGCATGTGGGGCGTTCAACTCTGAATGGCCTCCGATGGATTAATTGTATTCTATTTTAGGTCGACTGTCAAATTCTTGGCTGGTTGTTTTATATCCTTCGAAAATTGTTATCATACGTTTGAATATTCCCAGCTAGTGTATTCACTGCAATCTCTTTAAACATTTCTTTCACATGCTCCTTGCCAAAAAGAAAACATGAACACCTCATGGCAAGTATCTTAACAAATTCAACGAAAAGCTATGAAGAAAGCCTCAAGTTCTGAGTTTGAATCTCTCTATCCAGAGGCCGAAGTCTGTGGTAATCTTTGTTTTTTTTTAACCTATCCACTCTCTTGTACGAAGGTCAGAAATCTTACAAGGTCAGATTACTACAAGTTAGAAATCTAGAAGTTTGGTGGATATGTTACTTCAAGACAACAACAATTATAAGGATAATGCGGTGGCTACCTCTGTATTCTATCCCAAGCTGTAGATTACCCTTTGCGTAATTGATCCAGGCATCTGAGGATCCAAACTTCCTGAGGAATTAATTCTCTATGGTATGCGAGCTCCTGTGAGCTTATGATTAAGAAGGAAATTTGTAGAACTAAGGCACCTGTAGCTCTGTGCGAAACTAAAGTTCAAATATGTGTGGTTCTGAGGCTTCAATAGCAATGAGCATATTATTTTCAAGTATGACCGTAGGTCTAAGGTTCAATTAAGCTCAAGATACCTCATGAAATGAAGGTAATTTTTGAAGCTTCTAGTCCTACATTCGAACTCTTTGAGGTTCTCAAGTTCTGAAGAATCATGTGTTATCTTTGAAATTCCATAAAGTAGTCAAGGACCCTGGAAGGATATTAATCTAAGCCCATTAACCTGATAATTAATAAAATATACCAAATCTGAAGAATATTGCTCCATCTGATGTTATTTTTATATAAAGGAAGGATGAAATCCTGTGAAAGTAGGCCAACCTCTGCAAGGAAACCAACCTGTCTGATCTGAATAACTTATTACCTTTATGAGGAGATTATAATCTAAGGTATGTTAAAATGTTTAAAGGCTTAGACATCCGTCTAATTTTTTTTCTTTATGGTTTATTCTACCCGTTGGAGCAACCACAGTGATGAATGTCAAGATGCACATGTTAAATAAGATCTGGAAGGTTCTTACATGATATTGCTGTTATAGTAATAGAAGAATTCTCTCAATCATAGCAATATATATTTATAAAGATGTTAAGTCATATCAAGAGCAAAATACTTTTTTCTACACTGAAAGGTTGAGACTTGTTGAGTTTACAACAACAATGGTTTGGAAGTCTAATGTTTTGAATGTTTTTGGGTTTGTAAAACCTTTGGACTATTGATATCGAAGATAATGAAGTTGGAAAATAAATGCAAGGATGTCAAGGTTCCAACTTCCTTCATTGTTGAGGAATTAAGATAAGACTGCAAATTCTAGGTTTTGGAAAATTGAAAGCTTTTTTTTGTTTATGTAATTTGTGGGCTAAGCCCCTAGGACTAACCTTTCATAATGTTGATATTGGAAAATCAAGTTGGATGAAGTTGGAAAAGTTTGAAGGTTGAATCTAGGGTTTGTAAAACCTAGATAAACTTTAAATTATTAAGGTTTGATGTCAAAACCCTAGTAAAACACACTGCATGTCTATGGTAAATTTTAGGCTAAAAGTCAAACTAATAGGGAACCAAAACAACCCTTCTTTTACGGACTTAATCCATATCCAAGTAATTTATATTCAAAATATAAATATGTATGACCTCTCCCAAATGTAATAACTAGTTTGAGGTATGGTGGGTATGTTATTGACGTACTTTGTAGCGAAATATTTAACATTTATTTGTATGAGTATTATTAGGTAAATAAAATTTAGATGTCTTACCTTAGGAGCTAATAACCATACACTTCTGCATTATTCATATTAGGGTAGAAAATCCTGCATTAGGACAAGGAGGTCGCGAGACCACCCTCCTTGACCTCGGTACCAGTAAGATCCGCCTAGCGGGTAAAAATAGCAAAACTATACCCGTTTATGAATGTGAAGTCGCAAAAGAAATTTACGTGTTAAAAATTCGGTTGTCTACCTCATAATTTTGATAAAATTTTATTATGTGTTCAGGAACCATTACAATGGTAAAGCCGTATGAGCGACGACGACGTGATCGGGCAGCATCACCACCTTTAATGCCGCCGCCGTCGTCATCATCATCCCCATCGTCACCACCGAGACCTTTATCAACATCAATCGCCCCAGCGCCAGAGTTAACTGTGATAATGAACTCCTTGGAAGCCTTATTAGAAACATTAAAAGAATCCACTAAGGCTAAAACCAAAGAGGAATCTCATCATTTGGCTACCAGTTCAGCGGAACCGAAGAATTTCGAGCCCAGAAGATGGAAAGAGGACATCTCTAGGGAGCTTCAGAAAATCAGACTCCCAGAATTCTCAGGAGGTCGGGCAGGTGAACGCGCTGAAGCGTGGTTGGAGGGAATGAACAGATGTTTTAGGTTAAGAGAATATTCGTCTTCGACAAAGACAAAAATTGTCGTGTTTCAACTCAAGGAAAGTGCCTTGATTTAGTGGGGAAATCTGGAAAAGCAGCTGCACCTTACATTAGATAATGCCCCTTGGGAACTATTTGAGGAAAGGTTTCGCGCAAAGTATTTACCTCCGTACTTTCAGCAACAGCAAGCAAGAGCCTTTCATACGTTAATTCAGGGAAGTAAAACGGTGGAAGAATACGAGATAAGGTTTATGGAACTGGTAAAATACATTCATTACTTAGACTCAGATGAACGTCACGCTAAACGCTTTATTTTTGGGTTAAATCCTCGCATCAGAGCCTTGGTAAGCATGTGGAAGCCATCATCAGTAGCCGAGGTAGTCGAATGTAGTCGTTATGCAGAAGAGCACCTGGGGATCAAAAAGGATATGGGGCCAACAGGGCCTGTCCAATCAGGATTTCCAGGAAAGACTCCCGAAACTTCTTAAGAGGGGGTAGCTCAAGGCCACCGTACGGTAACAGGTTTGCCCCGAGAAATATAGGGACGAGAGCTCCCATGGCAGTAAACACTATAGCCGCGGGATCATCAAACACCAGTCCCTGGGCATCGCAAAGGACCGCTAGTGGAGGGAGAAATTCCAGAGGAATCAGCATGAGAGGACGAAGCTCGTTCTCTAGGAATTCACGCCCTGACTCAAGAGGATCAGCACCACTTAATTGTTGGGGATGTGGGGGGCCGCACTTTCAACGGGACTGCCCCGGAGCTTCGTCGAATATATTGCATAGGACTGGGAAGGAACCAAATTCAGACAACTGAGGTAATCATAGAATTCATGCAGTGGTCGATCGCGACCAAGCAGCACATCAATCCACGGTAGTGGAATCTTCAGGTACTATCAATGGTATAAAACTCAAAATTTTATTTGATACTGGTGCCACAGATAGTTTCATT
>APFE030729715.1:168864-193176 GCA_000404065.3 Pinus taeda
TATAGACTTTACTTCAGATGCAAGAGCAAGAGGATCATTATTTTGCAGTTCAAGAGTGAAGAGTTTAATCATGAGTTCAACAACTTCAAGTGCAGAATGCAAGTCATAGAGTTCTTTCAGCTTTTGTAAGGCTTCAAAGGCAGTTGAATATGACGAAATATGGCGACTCACCTCTTCATTTATAGATGCTGCGTTTAATGCATAAGCTTTGTTGTTCTTGTTTTCCCAAATGACGAGTTCTTTGTCTGAGGTAGGTTGTACTGGGTCATTGTCTCCTTCTCCAACACACGCTCCTTTCCACAACTCATTGAAAATGAGGGTGTGTTTTATCATCCGGGACCATTCAGGATAGTTCTCCTTGCCAGTGAGAACTATTCCCACCATAGATATGATTGAATGCATTGTAAAATCCGAGAGCTGTAAAAATACTTTTGCTGGCAAAAAAATGTGCTTTTGTGGAGAAAAAAAACTTCTGTTGCTAAAAGAAAATTGATTCTAATATCAAAATGTATTCTGGCCTCAAACAATATATTAAACACAGTCGAACGCAAGAGCGTTAACTATGTTAGTCACTTTGAAAACAGCTTTATGAAAACAATACTATGGTAGCCAAGCTTCAGATTCACAATAATCCTGAAGAAAAATTTGATGTGTTCTCTTCAAAGGAGTCGTTTTTTTTTTTTCCGCACAATGGCATTTGCCACCGACCGGTGCATGTAGTCGACTGAAGGAAGGCGAGGGGATAAACTAAACTACCAACACAAGTGCTACTTATTATCATGATTGTTATTCAATTCGGACTCGGTTCACAACCCGACCAATCAAACAGCATTACAATTCTTTACCAATGCACCAATGGGATCGGACTTTAGAGGTAGCCCAACAGCGTGGTATATACACCAAACATTATATACAAAGTGTATTAAAATACCTCCAAACGCTATTATATACAAAGTGCATTATATACCTCCAAACGCTATTCATATACAAAGTGCATTAAATACCTCCAAACGCTATTCATATACAAAGTGCATTATATACCTCCAAACGCTATTCATATATTATTGACCATTGGAAGGCCAGAGCTCGTAGACCGCAACTCATATATAAACATCGCATCTCCTGGCCTGAGACAAACGCCCGGTAGACACATTGTTCAGGTGAACAGTCACATCGCAGAAAAGCGACATGGCATGATGCCGAGTCTTCCAACTCCCAACCTGATGGCGTGATTTGCAACTTAATGGTGTGAGTCATGACTGACGGACAAGCAGGGGCATAAGGGTATACAGCATTTCAATGGAATGAAAAGAGCAGCGTTCACGTTTGAGATGGAATGAACACACAGCGTTTATGTTTGAGATGGAATGAACACACAGCGTTGTCAATAAGGTCAAAACAGCGTTCAATAATGTCAAAATAACATTGTCAATAATGTCAGAACAACGTACAATAATGTCACCAGCGTTCAATAATGAGGTGTAGTAAAAAAATGGGTGGTCGATAGTGAGTTTGCAGCAGCGCCTGGCATCAGTTTTTTTTTTTTTTGGAATATGGACAGAGGCAGCGCTGGAAAGAAATATGGCAGAGGCAGCGCGTTATGGACAGAGCAGAGAGCATAGGTAACTCAGGACTGTACCATGTCAAGACAGAGGGGATATGGCAGACAGAGGAGTTACAAGAGCATAAGAGCTAAAACAAGGAGCTGGCTCTGATACCATGTCAGGCCAGGCAGTAACTCCATTAGGCAGAAAAACTGATTCATATTATTCCATCAGGTATGTTATTGTTATATACAATAGGGTGTGACTGTTCAGTTCATCTCCTGATGACTGTTCACATTCCTAATTTAATTATTTACATAAATTCACCCAATCGTGAGGATTAGGTGTCAACAGAGATGAATTTAAATACTCCTTCAGGGTCTAGCCTACATTCACAGAACTGTCCACCAATCCCTATTGAATTTTCAATCCCTCATGATTGTCAATTTAACCAGCTGTGCATTTCACCTTCTGAAAAGACACCTGTTCAATATCTACTCATTTGAATTATTCAAGAGTTATTCAACGTTCCCTCTGTGTGAATTTTACATAAGTTTCAATTCCTCTTTGTTTATCATTGTCCCTTTTAGAACAATATGAATTCTGAGTTAGTCTTACAACCCTATCTCAATTCTGGCAATTAAATTAGCAATAGATTTGTGTCATGTCCCCAAATAATAATTTTGTTAAGGGAATTCCCAATCTTGTAATTTTGGTGATTAATAAATATTCTTGGCATATAAACTTAGGAAAAGTAGGTTGTGGAGGCTCAAATTAATTTTTTGGAGAGAAAAGAAAGATAAACTTGGGAGAAAACAAAAATTGAAGTGGTAATGGGTTGTGGGGACCACTCAAAAAGGAAAATCGAACTCCCTTAGGAAAATCGAACCACAACGAAAGGAGATGAGAAGGGAGTCGAACTCGTGGAGCCTATTACTAACCACCAGCGGGTGACCCCTATAGGAGAAAATTTCTCCTAAATTTGTCTTCAATCGGGAGCCAATGGCCACTTGCAACCACCAAATAGCTCAATGTGCCACTATTCTCCGCCACCCGAACCAGCCATTGTGTGCTCTCCCTTATTTGTTATGGTCGCATGTTTGAAGGTGAGCCTTACAATCCCGAAGGAATGGCTTTTCATTATGTAATTGGGTGTTTATGTTTGATTTCCTTGAGCACATTTCAACATAGATAAGTGGGGGGATTCGGCGGAAAGAATGGGCTTGTATTGTACTCTTGTTCCCTTGTCCCAACTTGGTGGTTAATCTTGTATCCTAATCCCAAAGGATCTCCTCTATTGGCTCTTGGCTTTAGGAGTGGCACTACATGGGAAACCCTGATTTTGGTTGTGTGCTCCCGCTTTCCGACACCATACATCTCACTCCCCTCCGCTCATTATAACCCCATTTCACACTTTTCCCATCTGGGTCCACATTTTTCCATTGGGCGCACAAGGAGTTAGCCTTCCCCTCCCTTTGCCCACACCTTGGTTCAGGGCTAGAATGATTCCCCAGAGGTCAATGCAACTAAAAAGAAAATTAAAAGCATAATTGGCCACTTACAACAAGAAATGTACCACAACGCAAAAGATAGTCGGGGCATAAGAATTCAGCGTGTGGGCAAAATCCAAACTTGAGCTCTACCCCTATCATTATAGCCAACACCCTGGTTCCTAGGGCCTCTATATCTGCCACCTACATCATTAAGGAACTCATGAATGTCCCAACCCTTGGTAGGCGACGAATTTCCCGACCTTAAGGGGGTAATCGTTGATATATCATACACATCATGCTCTCATCCCCCGGAGCCCCGAGCAATAAAAAGAAAGAAAAATCAATAAAAGGAAAAAGGCATATGAAGAAGGGTGGAAAAACAAAGGTCAGGGTAACTCAAGTACCACGATTGCTCCATCCTACATCTATACACCCAATGTGTGGGATTCCCCATTATTTCACAAGACACCTGCCATTTGACAAATGTACCATGGACCTGTTACCCCTATTGAGGTTGAAACCACCTAATAGGGTCCCCTTTATTAACCTCTCTTGTTGAGCAAGGAAACACTTGTATCCTCTAAAGCCCATTTGGAAGGGCATGCCACTATGAAGTGCCCACTTTTGCCCCTAGTTAGCAAGCTTATTTACTCAATTGCACTAATGAATTGTTGTACTAGAAGGAGAGAAGACACATTGATCTTATGCAAGATTGCAGGTGGGTATCCATTTGGACTTGGTCTCCTTATACAGGGCCTAAGCCCCCCATGGGTTCCATAATGGCACTTGTACGGTGAGCGTTGAGATCCATGGGCCTCTTCCTCAGCAAAGAATAGATTGACAATCCATGGGCTTCTTTAGCACCACATGTTTCTCGTTTGTGCCCCAGTTATACAGAGATGATGATGCACTTGGATGACGGCCACTTACTTGCCAGGGCCCAGATGGGGTGTTGTTTCATCCAAAGAGAAATGGGAGGGCATGTGTCATCATTCTAGCCCTTATTGATGGAGCAACAACATTTTTGATCCAACTGGAGACCCATGTGACCATTGATTGTGCCCCACAACCACTTAGGAGCACCACAGATGTTTGGCTTGAAAACCAAGGGGCGACCCCACTGGTCATCATTTGGGAAGCCCTCCTCTTCATCATGGCACATGGAGGACTTATCTTGGCCTTCCAACGGCCCTTTCCACCATTATTCTATCATTTCGGCCTCTTTAGGAGGGTTTATTTTATACTTTTGAGCTATTTGGTGGGCTTGTCACCAATAGGGTTGTTATTTTTCCCATTAAAACATTTTGAAGGGCTTCATTAGGCTAATTAGGCTATTCGAACTTATGAAAGGCTCATATAAATTGAAGGAGAACCTCCTTTGTAACTCATCATCACTTGGATTCGGGATCTCTCTCTAAAGAATTCACACCTGCAATTTGTGGAATGATTAGGATGATTAAATTCATTTTGATGCGTGGAATGTTTTTGCTATCTCTCTTGGAGCTTCTCTTAAGGCAAGATTGTGGAGGGGTATACTCTTCTTTGTTTTATAAGTGCAATATGGTGCTATGTTTTTGTTTTAATAAGTGTCTAATGCATGGAATTATTTTCGTATGGTGGCCCTAATTAATGCGAATTAGTGGAATCATTGAAACTATTGAGAATGTTTGCATCTGTTACTCATTAAATAAAGAATGAATGAATGTTCCTAGAGGATTATGTGTATTTGCATCCTTGAAACTCTATAACCTTTGGCATCGAAGTATAAAAGTCTAAAGTTATTGTGTAGTTGCATCCGTAGTTAGTTTAGTTACTTCTTTAGACCTCCTTGAAGAGCTAAGTTCCCAAATCTTGATCATTTTGACTCCAATCTTCCCAACAGCCTAACACTCGTCCTAGATCCTTGACGATCAACCCTAAACCATTTTTCCTTCCTTCTAAATTTCTTCCCTAACCCTAAACGGCTAGCTAGGCCCTTGTACAAATTGCATTAGAGAGATGACATTGAAAAACTAATTGGATAGATTATTGTGTTGTTGTCCTCTCTAGTGACCCTCAAATTTTGAGACAATTCCCACAGCTAGTTTGAGACAAAACTCAAACCCTAGCTCTAAAATTGATTCTATACTTGAACTTTGGTTAGCTTCGTTCCAAAGGTCATTTTCTCTTGAAAACTCAAAGGAAGTTAATCATTCTTTGACCTTCCTCATCCTTTCTTGACCTAGTAATCACATTAAGAGTCAATCTCTCGAAACCCTAGGCATTGCTTGTATTTCATTAGGTCTCCCTTGTGGTCCCAAACCTTTATATGGTCACTATCTTTCAAAACCCTGAGGGAGATCTTGCCTCCATAGGAAGCCTTTGGTCTAGGAGTAACCTTTGTAATTGAATAACCTCTCCTCCTAGCTCCAAGTCTCCTCATTGGAGCCTTTCTTGGAGAGCCATTAACTTCTCTCTGAAGCAATTGAACTACTATTCGAATCTCTCCTTTGAATGGGCTTTGGGAATCACATTATACCTTGCTATTGATCCTATCATTCAAGTGATTTCCCTTATATCGGGACTCCTCCCATCAGTGAAAGTCTGTAAAGTGCAGGAGACACTGACTGTGGTGACAGTGGGTCCTTGTCCCATTGTTTCCATTTGGTCTAGTAGTTTCCCCTTAGGTACCCCTTTGAGGACCCTTGCTAGATTGAGTGGTAACATTTATGCTGTCGTTGTCGGGGACACGAGATGCGTGTCTTGTTCCCATACGACGTCATTGATATATCCTTTTGGCGACTCCATTGGAAGAACGTAGCCTTAGTTCTTCATTGAACTTTAATGTCAATGCTTGTAGGGTGAAGCAAGCATCTCTTTAGGCATCTCTAATTTCACCCTGGCGACTCCTACATCATTAATATGTGTAACACTAATAGGAGGCCTTGTTTCAATGAATTTCATGCTCTAAACATCGCTTCCAACTCTAGGCATCTTAATAATGTCACCTAGAATATCATATGTGTGACGCCGAAGTTTGATGGGGATCCACTTTCTGCAATTAATCATGTAGCGAGGTTTGTTGCATATACCTCAAGGTTGAAGTGATTCACCAGGATGTCCACATATTGTTATCCATGAGATCCCTCCAAGGTCATAATTCATGAATACATAATGGCAAACCTCGAAGCATCTCATCTATTGAAGCATTCTTTGATGGCTTTCTTAAACAATTTCAAGCATGCCAACCATTACATATTCAAGAGGAAGCCTTCATTGAGCATCATGAAGATCTTGGTAAAAGTGATCTTACTACCCCTTTGGGCTTTGATGTCAACGATTACTTACTTATTGAAGAGGGGAAATGGGAAATTCATGGGCATCGTTTTGACAAGGACCTTATCTACGATACTGATGATGATGATATCAATAAAAGCCTTGTCCTTTTTCATGATCCTGGGAATATAGTTGGATCACGGGTGGACCCTTTTCATGCAATCACAAATTATGAGGAACCTTCTCTCTCTCCTAAGTGTGATCATCATAAGCAACATGTTAGTTGTGTTTCTCCATATCATGAGTCTCCTTTTCATTCCAATTATGACATCAAGGATAAGGAACATGATAAGGATGATATGCCTGAGGTTGCCTTTCATCAGAGATTTATGAGCTTAATTGTTGATATCTCTATATTTTGATTGAAAGAAAGGATCCAATGGAGTAGGTTGCATCCCTTTATTCCCTCTTCACCCATGATCCTCCATGTGTAGTCATTTTATTTCCCACCTCCTGCCCTTGTGACCTTCCATATGGTCATTCCTACCCTTGCCTTGGATCTGTTGCTTGTTGATTTGGGGTAGCAACGAATGTGCTCTAGCCACGAAATTTGGTGGAGAGATTGGGGCACATGAGATCTCCAATACCCAGAAAGGGTTTGGCAGATTCTAAATAGTTTAGGAGATACTAAATAATTAATATTTTTAATGGAGTCCCTAAGTCTAAACTGAAGGAAATTAAAATATTAATGTGGATTAATATAAAACTGTGTTAGCAAGGTCAAAAAGACATGGATCAAGCCAGATCTAATCTTAGTCGTCAATTAGGGACTTAATCTCGGTCGTTGATATGTCAACGAGAAAAGTATAAGAGGAGGCTTGAGGGTCACTTAGAGAGTACACCATATGATCAGTCATTCTATTCTCTAGAGCGAGGTTTGCTAAGAGAGATAAAATCAGTGATCAAAGTTGAGTACAGAGAGACAGAGAGGCAGAGATAGTGTCGAGAGAGCAGCGCAGGAGCCAGAGAGAGTGACGCAGTAGCAGCCAGGGCTCACGCAAGGCCACGCAAAGGCAGCCAAGAGCTGCGCAGTGCTTCAGAGAAGCCAGAGTTGCTGACGCAGAGGGCCAGAAGGCTAACGTAGGGCCTCCTGAGGCTGACTCAGACCCATTCAGGGTGACGCAAGGCCAGCGTTGGGCAGAGAGAGGCTGAAGCAGTCCAGACAGGCAAACGTTGGGATCTCTGGGGCAGATTGGAGCTGAGGCGCTGCCAGAAGGTTTATCCAAGGTTTCAGCCAGGACATTTGTCTCAAACTGAGAGGTACTACTGTCAAGGAAATTCTCTGTTGGGGAAGTCATATTTGGCACCCAGATTGTACTCTGAAATTGTTTAATAAGATAACCCTCAAATAGTTGCACTAGTTTTCCTGCATTGGGTTTTTCCGGGGACATTAGTCCAAAAATAATGGTGTCATTTGGTGTGATTGTTTTTGTTTTATTCAGTTGATGATCTATAATATGTTGAGCATGCACTAGTGTTTATTTTCAATATTTACATTGTAAATAACTTGTTAAGTAACGAAACAAGTAGGTAGGAATAAATCAGTAAAGTGCATGGAGGGTTTCTAACTGGTAGACTTAGAAACTTCAACATGGTATCATAGCGTGGTTGCAGATCACAGGAGAACTGAGGACATCAGCCGAGCGAAGCAATAGCAACAAAAAACAGTTGTCTCGAGTGACAGAAGTTGTTTCTAGCATAGCAGCAACAAGGGAAGGGTGACGTAGTGCCGGCGTCATCAAGGGTCAGCCAAGAAGAGGCAGTGTAGAGGCTAAGGGAGGCAAAGGGAGACTCACACAGAGCCAAGCAGAAGCTAGGAGGGCTGACGCAGTTGACTGAAGAGTTCGGGTTGCTAGTGCTGGGATTGTGCAGAGCCTAGGAACTCTCACCTTCAGGTTGTTGGGGTTTAGGAGGCTGTGGGAAAGTTGCAGAGTGGAGTTGGTGAGGTACTGTAGTCAAAACAGTACCTAACAGGGCAAGGCCAAGAGGAGGGAGTTGCTACCGAGGGTTTCTAGCCGAGAAATCCGGATCAGTGGTGCAGTTGCACAAACGATCAGAGTAGGGGGCATCTCGACATCGGCAAAAGGATTTCCAGGAGGGAAATCGAGACTTAGAGGGAGTCTCATCGAGAACTTCCAAGAGGGAAGTAGAAGAGCATCATGCCACTACACGGAGTAAGAGACAAGGACAGGCTGGACAGAGCATCAAAGAAGTTGTACCAGCATACTTCTGTGCAGAGAAGGATGTTACT
Source organism: Pinus taeda (assembly GCA_000404065.3). Lineage (NCBI taxonomy): Eukaryota > Viridiplantae > Streptophyta > Pinopsida > Pinales > Pinaceae > Pinus > Pinus taeda. Next base: position 177,468 of record APFE030729715.1, read on the forward strand.
AGAGAATCAGTTGAGGTCATATCAAATGAAGGGAGAACCGATTAACACCTTCCTCGGAGGACTAAATGAGATCCGAGGTGAGTTGACTATTATAGAAGCCACGTCGGATCAAAAATTGATGGTGAGGACAGCCCTGAATGCAGTCTCAGAAGATTAGGAGGTATTTGTCCAGAGTATACTGGGCAGAGGGACACTTCCACCTTGGGATGAGATGTGGGTGGCTCTTCGCCAAGAAGAGATTAGACAGCAGTCAAAGGCGGGAAGCAGCAGTAAGGGGATCAGAGTCAAAAATGAAGAGGAGGAAGATGTTGCCCTAGCATCTGAGGGAAAGCAAGAAAAGTGGAAGAAAAAGGATCTCTACAAGATCAAGTGCTTCCACTGTGGGGAGTTGGGTCATTATGCGACCCAGTGTCCAAGGAAGAAGAGTAAGGGAGAGTCTTCCGAGACTAAGGCAATGCCAGCAAGGGCAGAGAAGGAAGTGGAGACAAACAATGACTATGCTATGAGTGCACATGCACCACTTGAGTGGAAGTGGGGAGACATCGAGCTGTAGTCAGGCGGACTACAGGCGATGAGGGGCAGGATCCTCGAGGTACCTAGCCTCTTGGATTAGACCTTGCTACGGGAGCTCCGAAGAGGAGTAGCAGGACTGGCTGATGTGGGTAGAGGTGGATGCGGATGAAGCAGCAAAGAGAGCTACAATGCAGGAATCTGGAGACAACGCGACGCTAGCACGCTGCAGCAGTGCGAGAGGCACGGGAGTGTTGCACCAGTGCAAGATGGCACAGAGAGGTGTTCAACAGTGCGAGATGCAGGGAGTTGTTGCAGCAGCACAGAGGTCAGAGAGGGAGCACTTGTCAGCGACAGAGGGAGCTTCAGCATCAGGAGGGTCTCTAGCCCAACAAAGAGGTCAGAGTTGGGAGATCAGTTACTTCTCAGTAACTGAGTTGCAGTGCAACAGTGGGCAGCACGATGCAGCATGATGGGAGGAGTTGTAGTGCAGATGCAATGTTGGGAGAAAGGACCAGCAGTAGCAAAGATGCAGAGGGAGTTGTCGTACAAATGCAGCAATGGCAGTGGCAGAACCATGGGTAGCAGTACAGGATACAGCAGTACAGAGGATGGTGGGCAGCAGGCCTAGCATCAGCACAGGGACCGATGTCGGATGATCAAAGTAATACTCAGTGAGGAGTATTGCTAGAGCACAGTCCTCGCTAAGAGGGAGTGTTGATTTGGGCTTGCACCAGATGTGCTCTAACCAGGAAATTTGGTGAAGTTGGGGCACATGAGATCTCCAATACCCAGAAAGGGTTTAGGCAGATTCTAAATAGTTTAGGAGCTATTAAAATAATTAATATTTTTAAAATTAAAATATTAATGTGAGTTAATATAAAATTGTGTTAGAGTGGTCCAAAAGACATGGATCAAGCCAGATCTAATCTTAGTCGTTAATTAGGGACTTTATTTCGGTCGTTGTTATGTCAACAAGAAAAGTATAAGAGGAGGCTTGAGGGTCACTTGGAGAGTACACCAGATGATTAGTCATTCTATTCTCTAGAGCGGGGTTTGCTAAGAGAGATAGAATCAATGATCGAAGTTGCGGCTGAGGAGCATTGAGTACAAAGAGGCAGAGATAGTGTCAGGAGAGCAGCGCAGGAGCCAGAGAGAGTGATGCAGTAGAAGCCAAGGCTACCGCAGAGGCAGCCAGGTGTTGCGCAGTGCTTCAAAGAGGCCAGCGCTGCGACACAGAGGGCCAGAAGGCTGACACAGACCCATTTAGGGAAACGCAGGGCCAGCGCTGGGCAGAGAGAGGTTAATGCAGTCCATAAAGGCAGACGCTGGGGTTTCTGGGGCAGATTGGAGCTGAGGAGCTGCCGGAAGGTTTATCCAAGGTTTCAGCCGGGACATTTGTGTCAGACTGAGGGGTACTACTACCAAGGAAATTATCTGTTGGGTAAGCTGGATTTGGCACCCAGATTGTACTTTGAAATTGCTTAATAAGAAAACCCTTAGATAGCTGCACTAGTTTTCCCGCATTGAGTTTTTCCGAGGACATTAGTCCAAAAATAACGGTGTCATTTGGTGTGATTGTCTCTATTTCCTTCAGTTGATGATCTGTAATATTTTGAGCATGCGCTAGTGTTTATTTTCAGTATTTACATTGTAAATAACTTGTTAAGTAATGGAACAAGTAGGTAGGAATAAATCAGTAAAGTGCATGGACGGTTTCTAACTGGTAGACTTAGAAACTTCAACATTGTCGCCTCGCTTGCACACCTAGTTAATGTGGGAAAAATCCTCAACCCCACAAGGTGTGACTTGGTGGCAAAGTAAGAGATGGGGTTGTCACATATTCCCAACTCTCTCTGTTAAAGCTCTCTCCTAGCTAGAGCTAAGCGGGGTGGCCCCTAATGAAGGTTAGTGGATGAAATGTGAGTTTCTAGGAGATTTGGGATAGTGGAACTACTTCAAGATATGAGCAAGCTTATGAATATATCAGCATTATAAAAATGTATATTCAATATTAATCAATGCAACATCCAAGAGATAAGAATGTAAACTAGTGAAGAGATAAGAATGTAAACCAGTGCCTTGTAAATTATTTCTCAAATGAAATAATAAATACTTGCTCAAATGGACATGTTACCCACCATTTTGTGGGTAATATACCTAGGAGAATTGTTTTCTCCAAGATGGTCCTCAGTCGATAGCCAGCAGCCAGCAGCTAGCTCATTGTGCCATTGATTCTTCTTCTTCTAGTTATATTGTTCAGCTTAATCTTTAAGCTTCTGCAAATTGATAGTAGAAGTAGGTTATAGTATTTTGCTTTGATTTATATTGCATTATCAGGTTAACCTATCACATATTATTCTACAGCCACATTCAACAAGAAAATCTACCACAAAATGCAAAAGTTAGTCGGGACAAACACAATTAGCACATGGGCAAAAGCCAATACATCAGCTCTCCCCCATCATCATAGCCATCACCCTGTTCGAAATACTGGGCCGGGGGGGTGAATTAGTATTGCTTTTTAATTGTTCTTTTTATCACCAAAACATATATATATATGGAACACAAAAATAGATAGCTGGAATAAATGCTTTTATTAACACAAACAGTGCAATGAAATAAATACAATATATAAATGGTTGCAATCAGTTGCCAAGCACCAACTTGGACTTTTGTGAGGCTCCAACCTCCAGAGCACCAACTCTGTTTTGCCAAGGCAATAGTTCTGCACTTAGGAGCACCAACTCCCAAGGATTCCAATCCTTTCAGTTTTGAGGCTCCAACCCCGTGGGCTCCAACCCAAACCTGGTATAAACTGTTTTGATGTAGTTCTCTGCTCCCAAGCCTACTGAGCTTCTACTTCACTCCTATTCTCCTGCTTCTCCTGCCTCTCCTGCCTCTGCCTGAACTTCGGCTTCCTCTCACTCTGATTATACGCATGCACGCACTTGTTTTTTCCTGTTTTTGTATTCCTAATGCCTCCGACTGTTCGTTTCCGCTTTCCACTGGCTCTTTGGCTTCTTCAACACTCGCTTCAGCTTCCTCTACTCAGGCTTGTCCTTTGGCTTCCCTCTTCTTCATTGCTTTTGCTTTTCGGTTTCCTCTGCGCTGGCTTACCCTTTGGCTTCCTGGCTTTTCGGTCGTTGTAGCTTCCTTTGTCTCTTCGTGCTCACCAACACTCCTGGGACACGTTGATCCAACGACGAGGACTGAAATACACAGAGAAAGTTGCCATGTCACCACCGCCATCGCAATCGGCATCATTCAGGCCCTTCTGAACTATCAGGAGTGTTTCTTATGCATTTTGGCCTTCAAAACCCTGCGCAATACAGATATTATTATACCACAAGTGGTATTTCGGAAGGGGCAAAAGCAGGAATTGGTATTCAGAGGATGGCTTCCGATTCTAGTCGGCAAGCGACACATAGCAGCGGGAAGGAAGAGGATACCGCCTTTCGAGCGGGTATTCCTCGAGCTACATGTCCACCCGAAATATATGTAGATCGTTGGATCCACGAAGGGATGATCAACGGTGGAGGGTCGAATGCACCGAGAATGCAGACCAGCCTTTTTATGGTTGCGAATGTAATACACAGGAATATATGAAAAAACAACCGAAACGTTAAAGAGCGAACTTCAAATTTATTACGCTCGTATTTATAACTTTATCGAGTCTGCTACATATATCGCAATCGGCAGTCGCAACTTCCCAATGGTCGATGGCCAATTCACCTATGGATGTGATATGATATTAAGCCAAATTGTAATGTTGCATCGGGTCCGTAACATATATCGCAATCGGCGCTTTTGAAGCGGCAAGGCCTTAAGCACTTGCGATATGTGGGATGCGACATAACAATAGACCAAACTGCATCAAGTCCGCAACATTCATCGCAATCGGCGCTTGCAAGAGTGACAGCCCTTTGTGTATTGCGATATGCGAGTACCGATAGGGCAGATGCGATGTAAAATTAAGTCATATTGCAGTGTCTCAGCGGGTCCGCATGCTTTATCGCAATTATATAATATATATGTATATATGTTACAAATTTCGCAAGTTTTAATGCGCCAAGGCTTAGAGCCCGAAAATCTAAAATACACTAAAAAGCATGCTTCATAAAACTTTGGCAGACTTCACCTGTTTATACACCCGAACATATATGTTTCGTCAGGTCCGCACATATATATCGCTATCGGGGGTTTGGGGTGATACATATTTCTTCGCTCTGATAGTGTATTCCTAAATATGCGCTCTTTTCCGCCTCCAATAGTGTATTTGCATATATATAAGTTTTTCTACCTCCGATAGTGTATATAGCCTATATATATGTGTTTGCGCCTCCGATAGTGTATTTGGCCTATATATAGGTGTTTGTGCCTCCGATAATGTATTTGCATCCATATACACTATATTGCTCCTGATAGCTCTCGATAGTGTATTATTTGGCATTCTTTACCATACTTTGCTCCAATAGTGTATTTGCATGCATATGCACTATATTGCTCCCGATAGTGTATTCTTTGGCATTCATTACTCTGATAGCTCTGTTTGCTTCCTCTGATGGCTCTGTTTGCTTCCTCTAACTCCTCGAATATTGCCATGTTGACATCAAGGACAATCTATGTCAACAATCTCCCCCTTTGTTATTGATGGCAATATTCTTCTACTCTCCCCCTTTGACATCAATGGCAAAGGAATGCATATAGACTCCCCCTTTCAAACTGCTCCCCTTGTAGAACTACTCCCTCTGTCCTGCAACATCTTTATGAATGAACTTGAGTGATGCTAAAGAGATAACCCCCATCTTTTGATGAAGATGTTCAAATGCTTCTCGAGGAAGAGGTTTTGTGAAAATATCAGCTATCTGCTCCTTAGTATTGATATATTCCAAGATGATGTTTTGTTCAGCTACTTGTTCACGAAGGAAATGATACTTGATTGGTATATGTTTGGTCTTTGAGTGCATCACTGGATTTTTGCTGAGACTGATAGCACTTGTGTTATCACAATAGATGGTAATTGGTTGATTTGTACCTACGTTGACATCTTTTAGAGCTTCCTTCATCCATAGTATTTGAGTACAACAGTCTGCTGCAGCCATATACTTGGTTCAGCTGTGGATAATGATATGGATGTCTGTATTTTTGTTGAGCCAAGATACTAAACAGCCTCCCAGGAAGAATGCATTTCCACTAGTACTTTTCCAATCATCTACACTTCCGACCCAATCAGCATCGGTGTATGCAGTTACAGTCAGTGTTGAGCTCTTAGGGCACCAAAGACCGAAGTCAGGAGTTCCTTTCAGATATCTGAGAATTATTTTTACAGCTAACAAATGGGATTATTTAGGAGTAGATTGAAATCTTCCCACCATTCCTACTGCCTGCATTATGTCGGGTCTTGTAGCAGTTAAGTACAGAACGACTCCAATTATTGACCTATAATGAGTTGCATCTACTGGAGGGGAGTCATCATTTTTGCTCAATTTGCAATTTGTGGTCATAGGTGTGCTCATGGGTACACAATCTTCCATTCCATATCTTTTAGGCATGTCATTAAGATATTTGGCTTGAGATATAAACAATCCTGCTCTGGTTTGAGATACTTGTAGTCCAAGGAAGTGAGATAACTCTCCTATCATTGACATCTTGAATTCTCTTGACATGTTTTGAGAAAATTCATGGCTCATTTCATCATTATTGCTAGCAAAAATCATATCATCAACATAAACAAGTGTGACTAGTAACTTACCTTGATCTGTATTTATGTAGAGATTATTTCCTGCCACTCCCTTCTTGAAGCCTTGTTGTTGTAGATAGTGATCCAATCTTGCATACCAAGCTCTGGAGCTTGTTTCAACCCATATAATGTCTTTTTCAACTTACAGACTAAGTCTTTTCCTTCCGTTAGATCAAACCCTTCTGGTTGCTCCATGTAGACTTCTTCCTTGAGTTCCCCATTCAGAAATGTTGATTTTACATCCATTTGATAGATTTTGAATCCTTTTGAGCAAGCAAATGCCAAGAACATCCTGATAGCTTCCATACGAGCTACTGGTGCAAATGTTTCTTCAAAGTCAATTCCTTCAATTTGTGAATAGCCTTTGCAAACAAGTCTTGCCTTGTTTCTGATAACTTGTCCATCTTCATTCATTTTATTTTTGAATACCCACTTGGTTCCTATTATGTTTTTGTCCTTTGGACGAAGTACCAGCTCCCATGTCTCATTCTTCTCAATTTAGGACATTTCTTCTTCCATGGCTTTTACCCAATGAGGATCCTTGCTTGTGCAAATGTTTCTGGTTCTATCATGGATTGAAGAGCAATAACGTTTCTCTTTGGTGTAATTATCATCCTTCTTCGGGTTTGCATCCCTTCATCTCTATTGCTAATAATCTGCTCTTCTAGATGATATTTCTGGAGAAAATTCATCTTCGAAGGGGTACGAGGTGGTTCTTTTTCCTCTTTTCCTTCTTCCTGATCTATTTCTTCGTCTTCAGGTTCTTCTTCTTCAATGAGAGGATCATCTTTATGTTCTTCAATTTCTTTTTCTGGAAGGTCTTCATCAATCTTTACATCAATGCTTTCCACTATTTTCCTTAGTCGAAAAGTAGGCTTTGCTCCGTGTAGAGTATCCAAGGAATATCCCTTCATCAACCTGAGAATCAAACTTTTCTAATGAACCATCATTGATTTTTATGAAGCACTTGCTTCCAAAGATCTTGAAGTACTTTACTGAAACAAGTCTTCCTTCCATAATTCATAACGAGTTTTTTCACAATTTGGTCTTAATTGAATTCGATTCAAGGTATAGACAGCGGTCCCGACTGCTTCTCTCCAGAATTTTGGCTGCAAGTCTACTACTAATAACAATGTTCTTGCCATTTCTTGAACTGTTCGGTTTCTTCTTTCAACTACCCCATTTTGCTGGGGTGTTCTGGTAGCAAAGAATTCTCTTTTAATTCCATGTATATTACAGAACTCATTAAATTCTTTTGATGTGAATTCTCCCCCTCTATCTGTTCTGAGGCACTTAATTTTGGAGTCCTTTTCATTCTCTACAAGAGCTTTTAGATTCTTAAAACACTCAAATGTTTCAGATTTATATTTTATAAAATATATCCACATCGTTCTAGTATAGTCATCATCAAATAAAACAAAGTACCTTTCTCCTTGGAGTGCCTGACTTCTAGTTGGTCCACATAAATCAGCATGGATGACCTCTAAGGGCTTTGATGTAGAGAGCTCCTTGGTCTTGTGGCCGGTTCTATTTTGCTTTCATGTTGACATGGACCACATACTCCTTGATTTGGTTTGAATAGCCTTGGGATGTCTCGTACAACTTTAATCTTGTTGATATTGATCAGATTTTCAAAGCTTGTATGTCCAAGTCGCTTGTGCCACAACCAACTTTCATCTGTCTGACTCGGGTAGCATTTATTTTCTTGAATCTTGTTCAGAATGTAAACGTTGTCTGGTGTTCTAACCCCTTTCGCCACAAGTTCCCCTGAGGAAGAGTTCCTTATTTCAGTCTTTGGTGCTAAAGACAACATTATGTCCTTGATCACAGATTTGGCTGACACTCAGGAGGTTGTGTTTGAGCCTGTCTACTAGCAGATCATCTTGAGCTTTTCCTTTTCCATTGAGAAGAGTAACAGTTCCTTTTCCCGCTATTCTGGCAGATCCACTTCCAAAGGACACATTTCCTTTCTTTTTGCTCAAGGAGACAAACTTCCTTTTGTCCCCAGTCATGTGTCTGGAGCACCCACTATCCACAAACCAATGATTTTCATTATTTTGAGCATATAGAACCAAGCCACATTTATCCATGTTGGGATTCTCACTACTTGCTTTTCCTCTTTTGAGTGGGCAGTTTTCTTCATATTGTCCATTATTGTAGCATAATGAGCAAATCAGATCAAATTTGGTCAAGGGATCAAACGAATTGAAGGTTTTGATTTGTCCCTGTCGTTTGGGGCCATATGGTTTGATTATTTGATCCTTTAGCTTTGGTGTTTCACTCTTGCGAGCCATGCAATGTCTGGCTTGATGACCAAAGTTTTTACAATGAAAACAATGTCCAAGAAAGATAGTTTTGTACCTGTTGTAGTAGCCACGGTTTGAGTCAATTTCCTTCCTTGGAATTACTCCCGCTTCATTCTTTGGATTTGAGATGGGCCTTTGATGGAATACTGGTTTGTAATTGCTGTAGTATCCATGATTGAATCCACATTCTTCTTTGGAGTTATTCTCTCCTCATTCTTTGGATCTGAGATGCACCTTTGATGACATACTTTTTCTTCTTTTGGGTTGCTAGAAAGTGCATCGGCATAGCTTTTCCCACTATTCTTAGTGCTTGATGATTCTCCTTTAAAACCTATTCCAGACTTGTCATGTTGAGGTTTTTGACTTTTCAGGATAGTCTCAGGTATTTGAGAGCTTTTCCAACCCTTTTTAACTTGCTCCAATTCCTTCCTCAGAGATACTATTTCGGCTTCACGTTCTTCGCAAATCTCTTCTTTTTCTTTTAGCTTTGTTTCCAAGAGATCTTCTCTTCTTCTTGTTTCCTCGTTTTCTACCTTGAGAGAAATGATTTTATTCCGTAATTTCTCATTTTCTTCAATGGCGCTTATTAACAGTTCATTTACATTTCCTTCTAGCCCTGAGTCATCGTCATTTGTGAATGCCATGAATAATGTTTCTTGGCTTTCATCATGGTCACTTTCCTCATCTAATTTCTTTTTGATGACTACAAATTTATCCTCATCAGACTCATCTTGCTTAGAGAAGAAGTTCTTCTTATTGATCCCTTTCTTTTTGTATACCTTTCTTTTAGAATTTCCTTCATCATCACTATCATGTTTATGAGGACATTTTGCAGCATAATGACCTATTTCTCCACATTTGAAACAGATAACAGGGTACTTACCTTTTAGCTTAGATCCTTTCTTCAGCTTTCGTACAAATTGAGCCAATTCGGATTCCACATCGGAGTCATCACTACAGTGATTCCTTTCTTTCCCCTTCTTTGTTTTTGAAGCCTTGAATGTTGCATCTTTGGGGCTTGGGCCACCTTTTCTCATCTCATAGGCAGTCAGGATTCCATGGAGTTCATCCATCTTGAGAGTATCTAGATCCTTTGCTTCTTCTATGGCGCTTATTTTGGAGTCAAATCTGTCTGGAAGAGATCTTAAGACCTAAGCCCATGCGATGCCATCTCACCCAACTGTCACACTGGCTGCTCTAGTCACTGCTTGACACCGCTCAGCAGCTCAGCAAGTGAGAAATTTGAACTTTTTGGCAGAAAGTTCTCTGAGGAGAAAATTCCCCTTCTATGTGTCTTCGTTCTTTTCCAACGGATTTCTGCCCCGACAAAAACTGCACCCTTCAAGCACTGCGTTGAGGCTCTACGTCACTCTGTCTGCCTCTGCAAACTCCTAAACTGGAAATCGTACCTCTGTTGTCTCACTCAGAGAGGGATTTCCTCGGATCTGCTTCCCGACAAGGACTGCGCAATCTCTTCAAGGGGATTCGAATTGTTGCCAAGTGCAGCTTTTGACCTCACTGCTCAGCACTGGATCTACTCTTCATGTTTCAAAATCAATGCTCTGATACCATCTGAAAATTTCTGAATCTAGAAACAGAAATTCTATTGCAATGACTGGTTTAACATCTCCTACTTGTTATTTCATTCAATGGGTTATTTAATTACATAAACATTGACGTAAACACTACTGCAATCTACACTAATATACAGACCATAAACTGAAACAATAATTGAGACACAAACACAAGGGACACCATTATTTTTGGACAACACGTCCCCGGAAAAACCCAACTTGGGAAAACCGATGCAGCAGATAAAGGGTTTTGTATTATTAAGCAAGCAGGATCTGAGTACAACAGGTTTTCTCTCACACCGACAAACCTTACAGAGAACTCATGACAGCAAGAAATACATACGAGGGTTTACCTCATCCCCAAGCCCCGGCTGATCCGATGAGCGATCTGACACCCTACCAGCAAATACTGCCCAATCCCTACGCAATCACTGTGTGGGCCTGCGTCCTGCCTCTAGAGGACTGCGTCACCCCAACTGCTGGATCGATCTGCTGGATGAAGACTGTCGTTCAGCCCTCTTGGCTCAGAACTTCACTTCTCCAGCAAAATCTCGAACTATAGACGACACTCTGCACCACCACTGCGTGATCCCCTCTTGGATTGCATAAGCTCTGCGTGAGCCCCTCCTTGGCTGCATTGGCCTCTGCACTGCCTTTCTGTTGCGCAAGCTGCCTCTCTGCCACGTACACTTTGCCTCAGAACTTACTTTTCGATCCAAATCTCTGCTTTTGGCCCTCTCACTACAACAAATCACTAATTCGATTCTCTCAGCAAACCGCGCCCCAAAAAATCGAACTGACTGATCAATATGCTCACCCGGTGTATCTCCAACTGACCCTCAAGCCTCCTCTTATACTTTTCTTGTTGATGAATCAATGGTCGAGATCAAGTCTCTAATCAACGAATAAGATTAAATAAGACTTGATCCTCGTCTGTTAGAAGCTTCTCACCCATATTTTTATTAATACCCATTAATATTTTTATTTTCCTAAGTTTAGACTTAGGAACCCACTTAAAAATATTAATTATTTTAATAAAATATAATCCAGGTGGAATTTCACCAAACGATTTCTGGGTCTTGGATATCTCATGTGTTCTAGACCCTCCACAAAATTTCGGAGCTAGAGCACATCCAATGCTACCCAAAATCAACAGACTCGTTTGCTTCATCTTTGATGTGCAAGTAACAGGGCTACAATCCCAAGAGATTGTTGGTGTTCTCATTACCTCCCTATTCAAGTACATGATTCATGCACTCTACTGAGAGCTCATTTCCAAGATGGAGCAAGATGTTACCCACCACCAGCAGGTCACTGCTATAGGAGAAAATTTCTCCTAGATTTATCTTCAACTAGCTGCTAGTAACGCTTTGTGGCCACCAAATAGCTCGATATCCCACTATTCTCCGCCACCTGAGCCAACCATTGTGTGCTCTCACCCATTTGTTATGATCGTATGTTTGAAGGTAGGCCTTCCAATCCCGAAGGTATGGCTTTTAATTATGTAATTGGGTGTTTATGTATGTTTTCCTTAAACACATTTGGACATGGATTAGTGGGCGAATTCGGCTAAAAGAATGGGCTTGCATTGTATTATTTTGCCCTTGTCCCAACTTGGCTATTGTCTCTTGGCTTTAGGAGTAGCACTACATAGGAAACCCTGATTTTGATTGCGTGGTCCCGCTTCCCAACACCATATATCTCACTCCCCTCCACTCATTATAACCTCAAATAGCAATCAAGACATACCCAAGTTTCCTTAAGATTAGTTTATTGGAACTGCAGAGGTTACCCTTGGATACGACGACCTGGGTTGGGGCCTGTTTTTTTTTTAACCACATGGTGAATCGGTAACTGCTAGGCCTAATCTATGGGAGACCCAGGATCAAACCTCATAGCTGCCACTATAACACCAAGAGCATAGCCAACCACCTGCAAGTCAGGTATACTAAGTTCCTATGATTTTAGCAAGAGCAGACTCAGCGGGATGGGGAATCCGCCCCTTTAGCTGCCACCACAGCAGGTCATTGTACTCAATGAGATTTGAACTTCGGTCTGCCCGAGCTTAGCCCATGTGACCTGGGTTAGGGTCTATTACCACTCAAACCAATAGGGGACCTAAAGGCATTCCTAAGAGGGTAACTGCTAGGCTAAGGGCAACTGTGGAGGCTTAGCCCACTGTCACCACAGCAAATTCTCTTTGCTCTTTACAGACTTTCACCGATGGGAGGAGTCACAGTAGCGTAGGGATTCACTTGTAAAGTATATGTCAATGGATAAGTGAGAAGTGACCCCGAAAACCCTTTCCTAAGGATGGAATGAAGAATGGAGCTTGCTTGCTCTTTAAGCAAGGAACTTGGTCCACCAGGGATAAGCGATGAGGATTGGGGGGTTGAGGGAGAAGGGATGGGCTTATGAACAAGTTTCGCAATCCCTATAATCCTTGGGAAACTTGGATTCCCGAATGGTCCTTGACAAATATCTTTATTGAGAAGTGGGACCACACGGGGCCAAGTGGACCTAGCCCAGATTCGGAGATGTAATGTGGCAACCAATGATGTTCCTATCCTGGACAAGGTGAGGGGAAAGGACCAAACAATAATACTTTCTTCAAAAGGTTGAATTGATCCTATTGAGGTCTAGCCTTGGGGATGCCTAGGCACAATTCGAACCTACAGCTAGGGCTTGAGATTCCCGAAAATTCCACCGTTAGAATTGCCTCAAATTTGGAGGAGAAGGAGGGGACCCACCAGTGCAGTAGCCTATAGGAGATCGAATTTTATCCTTGGATCAACTCCCGAGAAATTGATGCCCTAGGTGACCTAATGGGGCTAGACTTGGGGAAAAAGGGGAAAATGCTTAAAAGAGGGTTTAAATGATCACCCTTTTTCAAGGATCAATGCCTAGTTCACTTGGGGATATGGAATCGAGGATAATAATAAGCAAAAACTTGGTTTCTTGATCAAGGAGGCCCAGAAAGTCAACTTCGTCCAATGTTGAGAGAAAGAAAATAAAAGTGACCTTCAAGCATTTATACTTCAAAGCAAATGATGCAAGTTTCTTGAGATAGATATATCTCTAGGACATTTCATTCATATAACATTGGCCCATACATTAAATTAGCCAAAACGTGCTCAATTCCACATTTCGACAATGCAGCAACTAATCCTAATTTTAGCAGTATGCAGCAACAAGAATAATAGCATCAAAATTTACTTACAACGTTATAGAGTATATCCAACCAGCATTTCGTTTGCTCAATAAAGCTATAAGACAAGAAATAACCCAAATCCATACATCAAATTTAGTGTTGATAATATCGGTATCGGGAAAATATCGACGAGGGTCCAGAAAATATCTTATCGGCAAAAATATCGGCAAATATCAGCAAGCATAAAAAATGCATAATATATTCATTTTTTTCTTCAGATTTTTAAACATATAAAGCAATAACAACATGAAATAAACACATTGGCACATAAATATGAAGAAAACACTAATATATATGATGTCAAATAGAAATCATACATCAAAGGTGATACCAAATCCTGCTGATCCCTAATAATTGTCCATTCAAGGACTCAAATGTGGGGAACCAATACAAAATAACATCACATATATAAAAGTATCTCATCATCATGAGTTATATGTAGCACAACAAATAAAACTAGCAGCTATCTATCTGAAATCACTGCCCTCTCCCCCTTTTACGGGAAAACATGATGGGCTGTTTGCCAGGCTTGCCCCTAGTAGTAGAAGTCCCTGACCCTGCCTCTGCACCTGATGTCAAATAATGACTGCTAGGTATGGGGCTATGCTCTCCTATATCTATAGCAGATGGTGTTGATGTTGATGCTCCCGCAGTGTCCTCCTCCTCCTCCTCCTGCTCCTCCTCTGAGTGTTGCTGCTCCTCCGACTCCAAGTCTTCCTCTTGCTGCCCCTGTTCTAATGGATCATCTGCCACTGGCTCTAACCATGAAGGTGACTCCTCCAAGATGGGCTCCTCAGACTCCACCCTCCACGGAGACAATACATCAATATTGTCTAAGGAAATGGCCTCTGGATCCATTGGTGATTCTATTTGCCTCACTCGAAGTCGGATGTTGTAATGCACATACACCAAATCGTTGAGGCGTGCAAACTCCAACCTGTAAGAGTATCAAAAAATGTAATGAGTCTTGACTCTTGACTCTTGACACTTGAAGGTCATAAATTAAAAATTAAAAATTACAATAAGTGTAATTGCTCAACTGAAGGCTTGAGCTCAAAGTTATACCTGTTGCACTTTTTGGCGTGTATTTTCTCAAATACACTCCAATTGCGCTCACACCCTGAAGAGCTACATGTTTGACTCAAGATTCGTATGGCCAATTTCTACAAATTTGGTGCCCTTGCACCATAGCTTCGCCACCAAATATCTACAACAAAACAATGAAATAAAAAATTCAAAAACTTGAAACATAATTAAGCTTTCAAATAAAAGTTACATAATTGAATTTAAAAAAAATAGAATTATAAGTAAGGAAATTCTAAATTGAAAATTCTAATTTCTAATGAGTGATGACTTGTCACTTACGTGGCATGAAGAGGCTCCTTTCCCTAATAGCATCATCAAAGCCAAATAGGCCAACACAATCCCGATAAGACTGTATCTCGCGATTGATTTTGCTACGAAGCTCAGGATCAAGTACCATCCTCTGAATACAGGAATGAAGCCCTTCCATCACCTCGCCATCAAAATCAAAGTTGCATTTGTTGAGGAAGAGTGTTGCTGCATGAATGGGTCGATGAAGCATCCTTGTCCACCGACTATCAATGACATCCCATAACATCATCTGCCTATCAAGGCCAACAGAACCCTTGTCTGCATAATAGGAACGAATGGCCTCCTTGGCCCTATCCATGCCCTCATACAAATAAGCCATTGCAGGCTTCTCCCCATCCACCAATCTAAAAACCTTTAGTATAGGTTCGCAAACTGCACATGCTTCTTCTACTCCATTCCCAAAATGTCTCAGAGTACACCATGTTTGCAATGGCTTTCCCGTCATGTCTCCTGTTGTATCTACAATTATGCCAATCATCAGACACAAACATTTGCTTCAACTCGAACTAACATCGAAGCAAAGATTGAACAGTAATAAAGGTTGTGGCAAAACGTGTGATGGCAGGACGCCGCAACTCCTTGTTTCTAGTGAACCTCCGCATGAGGCTAAGAACAAAAGCATGGTTATAAATAAACTTGGGGATGCTCCTAGCCATATCAACCGCCTCCTTGATGAAGGAGAGTTTCCCCATATCCTCAAGCAACAAATCGAGACAATGTGCTGCACACGGAGTCCAGAACAATGTGGGATGCCTCTCCATAAGCATTTTGCCGGCAGACACATAATTAGTTGCATTGTCTGTTATGAATTGCACCACATTCTGCACACCAATCTCCCGAATGAACCCATCTAACAACTCACATATCGTTGCTGCATCTTTGATATGTTCTCATGCATCCAACGATTTAATAAACATGGTACCTTTAGGACAATGTACCAAGAAATTTAGAAGGGTCCTACCCTTCCTAT
>APFE030729715.1:210367-233110 GCA_000404065.3 Pinus taeda
ATTAAGACTATTTTTATATGGATTTTACACCTCTCTGAAAGAGGAATCCAACAAAAATATTAGCCTCTTAATCTGATCATCAGAACATGGAGTTTGGACCTAGTTGTCCAAATTTAACAGATCGATAGGCTTTCCTCCAGGTTGGAGGAAGACTTCGCCATGTTTGCCGATATACCTCCAGGAGTGAGGTGGGGAGATTGGTTTTGCAGCCCCAGAGCACTACAGATGGGCGGGATCCTTGAGGAGTCCACCTCACGGCTCAATACCTTGCTACGGGGGCCCAAAGTATTCAGTAGCAAGATGGATCAGTGACAGTTGATGCAATCAGATGCCACAGTGACAGTGTAGATACTAGCAACAATCAGAGACTCAGGTGACAAATGCATTATATCGATCACAGTTGATTCGGTATTATGGATGCTTTTCAATTGCAAATGTTGCAGTTGCAGCAGCAACAAATGAGAAGGAGTTGTAGTGCAGATACAGTGTTGGCAGCAGTTCAGCAAGGTCAGCAGCAACACAGATGCATCGACCATCAAAGTTGCAAAGTAGTTGGAGGGAAATATGGCCAGACATAAGCAGCGTAACAGGGGATGATGCAGAGACAGGGTGTTGCTACAAGGGGTGCAATAGCACTAGAACACATTCCTCGCTAAGAGGAAGTGTTAGTTTTTGTAGCATCGGATGTGTTCTAGCCACAAAATTTTGTAGAGAGGCTAGAATACATGAGATATCCAAGACCCCGAAATCGTTTCTGGAAATTCCTCCTAGAAGTGACTTAATTAGATTATTAACCAATTTTTTAATGTTTCCTAAGTCTCAACTTAGGAAAACTGGTTAATTAATCAGTATTAATTAAGTCAATGCATGAATCATCTAGAAACTCACACGGATCAATCTGGAGATGATCCTATCCATCGATTATGTTTTAGTCTTGCTTATTGGTGCTCCAACAAGGGATTATAAGAGGAGATCGATGTGGTGATGGAGAAAACACTTCAACAGTTCAATTTCATGAGTAGATCGATTTCCAGAGTAGTAGCAGTCAGTTGTGGGAGAGAGAGCCCAAGATCGAAGTTGTGAGAGGGGCAAAGACAGTGACACCAGAGAAAGATTTCCAGATTCGATGAGTGCATTTACAGAGAGGCTGAAGAGCCACAAAGACGATGATGTTGGGGCAGCGCAATAGCCTTTAGAGGCAATTTCAATTTTGATGGGGAAAGACGAGTTTCAGTGCCAGAAGCTGGACAAAGGTTCCGGAGGCCAAGAGAGACTTTCCCAGACAGCAGCGGACTAGACAGCTTGAGGAGAGGCTGATTTAGACTGAGTGCAAAAGGGATTTCGCTATGGTGACGCAGTAGCTGGGCAGAGGCAATTTGGATGGCTCACTTGGAGCTGTGATCAGAACCTGGATTTGCCTGTGGGGTGAGGAAATTTCCTCACTAGATTTTTGCCAGTATTTTCTCTACAAGATTTCTAGTATTCGGCATCCAGATTGTACTCAAATTATTTCACTGTTGCTTAATAATAAAAATCTCAGCTACTGCACCAGTTTTCCCAAGTTGGATTTTTCCAGGGACATTTGTCCAAATATCATTGTGTTAATTTTTATGTGTGTGTGTGTGCTAGTATTCTTCCAGCGTTTATCCTTTCGCAATTTTATTTATGTAGATTGCAGTGTGATTTATTCAGTATTTGTTGTAGCAAACAGTAAATAAATTGTTAAATTAAATTAACAATTAGAAGAATAAATTCCAGTTGCTACAATAGGATTCCACTTTGGAATTTTCAAGTAAGTTTGGCAAGGGTTTGAAGTTGATTCTCATATCATTTTTGCCATTGATCTATTGTATTGCAAGCTAACACTTTCTTTTGCAGACCTACCTTTGGTTTGAGGGGCTTGAAGTCTCACTAGTCCATCAATTAGCTTTGGAAGCCCTAGCCACAGTTACAAGAGGGTTGATCTATCATTTGGTGGTTTCTACCAAACTAAAATTGGTGTTGCAGGTGTTTGGAGGAGTTCAAGTGCACATTGGAAGTCCATCTATCCATTCAACAAGGCCTCTAGGCCTAAGGGTTTGCCTCTTATTCCCTCTTCTCCTCTCTCTTTTTATAATCAGATCATGAAGTGACTTTTAACAATGGTATAATCTCAATAAAATCATCCATAACAGCCCTAAGATACATCTAAGATATTGCAATAAGTCATGTAAACATTTATGTTTTCCTATTGATGACATTTCCTACGTTTCTGAAGGTCTGATATAACTTTTCTAAGGTCTGATATGACCATATAAAAGTCTGGTATCTAAAGTAACAGTGGTAAGAAAACATCTTGCAAAGGCTTAACACTCATAAGAACTCATCTCTAAGCTAATCGTAAAGTTTTAAAGTGATCGCTTTCATAAAACTTGTTTATCTTGAAAGTGGTAAAAAGGAATCCCTGAATGTCTTGATCATGTTCTCTTTGCATTGGAAGGTGCATCATAGCATTCTTGAGTTTCTCCTGCATTTCATTGGTGTCTATTCTTGAAGATCATTGTTAGCAATCTCATTTCAAGATAATTGTGCTCTAATTGGTTTTCATTATTGCAAAAAGAAATCCTAAGTGGCATAAATAAGAAGCTTGGATAATTACTGTGGTGAATGTCTCTTTTGTCTATAATTGACATACCATGTTTAAGGAGATCGTGCCATTGTGCTCATAACACATCTTGCAATCTATTGGTTCATTTATGGGATTGCTAATTCTTCTAAAGTGAATATTATATATTGTCATTGGATATCATTGAAGAGCATCGGTTTATTGAAGTAGCTTAGAGTGTGTTACCTTTTTACATTTTGATATTGCAAGTTGAGCATCATATCTTAAGCTCTTTCTTTATTAAGGTTGTGATCTCAAGTTCCTCTTGCTAATTGTGCATCAAATAAATCTTGTTGAGGAACTTATTTTGTTCAACAAATTTCATCAAGGCATTCACTCACATCTTTAATTTCATTCTAGGGCTAGAAGTGAATTTGTAAAATATACCTCCAAGCATAAGTTTGGTTGTAAGAAGATAGGACCACCTTTCTCACCCAACTTGCGAAGTTTAGACCCTCATTTGTGGTTAACATAGGTGACCTTGCAGTTCTCTTGCGGACAATCCCTTGGGTGGTTAGAACTCCACAAGAGGTATAATTAATGAGGCCTTAGCCTCCTTCCTTTGGACTTCTCTCTACAACCTACATTCAAGACTAACTCCAAAACAGTTGAGAGTAAGGACTCATTTAGATAGGGCATTTAACTAAAATTTCCAAGATTTTGCATTTCACTTATATCTAGGGCTTGCATTTCATTTAGGATAGATTTGCATCCTGCAACAATTGTTCATCCGGTAACTTGGAATCTAAATTTAATTTGAGCAAAAGTAAATACTCCAAGGCACTGGTTTCTAACTTTAATCTTGGGAAATCTAATCAAATTGTGCTTGATAATCATACTTTCCACCTAATCCTTAACTAGGTTGCTAGGCCATTCAGTGGTGTCTCCATTACTTGTTGGTTTCCAACAAGTAGTTCATCTCGTCATCCAAAGGAACTACTCCCCTTAGTTTGCAATTAGGAGACAACTTAAACGGAAAGCGTGAGGATCAGAGTGATAGCCTCTGCCCTAAGCGTTGTCGCATTCTAGTGTACATTTTGAGCGGTAACAGACTGGTTAGGGCATGTTGATTGTTGTTGACTTGGACAAAATTGGAGATTTAAGATAGTTGACCAAATTTGACTTTTCATCATTAGTATATTATATTTATGGTTGGTTGACTTAGTTAATAGTTAAAGCCTTTGAATTTTACTGTTGTTGATGGATATTGCTCATTATACTCTCTGTTGAACATTTTATGACAATCTAGTAGAAAAAGAATTTCAAAGGGTTTTCCCCCTTGTGGGATTTTTCCCTAGTCTTTGATTAAATCGGTGTCTCTTGTTGATGTGTTGATTGTCTCCTATTGTCATTGCATTTACTGTGCTATCTTCAGTTACTATTGTTTATTGGAACAATTAATTATTGTTGAAAAGATTGCCAATTGAAGAAGTGAATTGGGCTAAAGTAATTGAAATAGCATAAAATAGTGGAAAAAAAATTAACACAGTATCAAAGCTAAGGTGAAGGACAAGCCCAAAGGAGACAAGAGTTGAAGCAATCATCTTTGAAACATTTGAAGGAGCTTATCTAATCAAATCAAGATGTCTACCTCTTACTTTAAGGAAAATGAGAAGTTGGGTGACTCATCTAACTTCATTGCTTGGAAGATCAGGTTGGAAATCATCGCTGATGACAAGAACGTTTGGGAATACATACAAGGAAAAGTTCCTCTCCTCTGAATACTTGGGATGGTTGGTTGATAGTGGGGTCTCTCGTCATTTCTCTAGGTATAAGGAGTTTCTCTCTAATTTGGTAGAGAGGGAGTCAAATTTGAAGATTATTCTTGAAGACAACCCCACTCATCTCGTTAGAGGCTTTGGTTCTGTTAAATTTCATTTGGACTCTAGGGAATTTGTTTTGCCTCATGATGTGATGTATGTTCCGGGATTGAAGAAGAATTTGGTATTTATATTAGCTTTGGAGTACAAAGGAATGAGAGTCGCCTTCATTAAAGGAAAAGTACTTACTTGACCGGTGGGATCCCCTATGAGAGATGCTTTCACATAGGGATCTAGATTTGAAGGACTCTATAGTCACTGAAAGACCCCTTCTAGCGATGGTCCATGACACTAATCATCAAAGCGAGTTGTGGCACTGAAGATTGGCGATCTACATTATACATTATGAAGCTCTTCCAAAATTGAAGATTTTGGTCTCTGGGATCCTAATGTTCAAACCCATCATGATGGAGTAGTCTAGGATATGTCAGTGGAAAGAAGACAAGGGGACCATTTCACTCTAGTAAGAACAAGTCTAATGACATCCTCCAACTCATTCATTCTAACATATGTGTTTCGATGCTCGTACATTCACTTGGTGCCCATCTCTACTACATTACCTTCATCGATGATTTCTCGAGGAAGACATGGATATATTACTTGAAGCATAAGGATGAGGCCTTCGATTTGTTCAATGACTTCAAGGCTTTGGTCGTGTTGTGGTAAAAACACAACCCCCCATTATTCACTTAATTCTCATTATGGGGACCCTTTGATTAAATGGTTAGTTATATTACTATTTGATTCTGAGTATTTGGACGGCTTCAATGAGTTCAATCTTTTCCTATTTTCCTATCATAACTCTTTTGATCTCATTTGGACATTTGGTTTGCAAATAGCGCCTAATTGAAGATTGGATGTTTTTCACTACTTTAGCCTTATATAATGTAATTTACCTTTTATTTTATAAATTTATCTTTGTAAATAATTATCTTTTTGGAAATGTTTATATTTGTAAATATTATTTTTTATTTTGTATGATGCATTTCATAGCCCCCGAAACCAAGCATTTTATTATGTAATGGCTTATTGTTTAAAAGCGGATTTAAACCTTTCACATATTAAAAAGTGGTCTCATAGTGAAGGCTTAAAACAAGTGGCATATATATTTATATATATATATATATATATATATATATATATAGAGAGAGAGAGAGAGAGAGAGAGAGAGTCGGAGCTATATTAAAATAATTCAAAGTCTGAACTCATATTTATATGGCTTATGTCATATATTCAATCAAAACCTAAAGTCCCACCATATTATAATATAGTCGACGGGAGGACCCACCTACCACATCATTACTCCCATTCCCATCAGGACCAACACTTATCGGAGATTTTCAACTGAGCAAGCTTTTAAAAATGTTGATACAACACTCTCTCTGATCTCTGATATGTCGATAACACCATTCGTTGATATTCCAATATGGCATTCCATTGATATTCCGATAACAAATCCTTCTGACCCTTGATATAATATTCGCTCCGATATTCCGATGGTCCAATCTTCTCGGATATTGCCGATAACTCATTCGCTCATATTTATTGACCTCTGATATGTCGGACCCGGTATGATTTACGATTTGGTTTAATTGTGGAATCGTGTTCGCTCGTATATCGGAGCTTTTGGAATGGCACACGTCTAAAATCTCTGATATGGTTCTAAACTCAATTAGTTTTATTACAATGATTTAATACAAAATCGCGTTCGCTCCATATCGAAGCCTCCCGATATCGGTGTATCAACGTTTTTTGTTTGCGCATATTATAAAAAAATTTGATGGGCTTACCTCCGATACCACTCAGCTCTTGCCACGCGTATCATCCTCCGGCCACTGTTATAGCCACTGAATTTAAGAAAGCCATTTAGTTATAAAGTCTTGGGCATAAGTATAGTTTTAACGCATTTTATAGTTTAATCTATATTTCTGCGATTTTAATAAAAGTTCACTATAATAGATTAATTATGTTTTCTGTTATGACAGAAGGTGCATAGGGCCGACGAGAATTAGTGCATCCAGTCAACATTCTCGAAGAAATTTCTCCAAGTGGCGAAAGACTGTTTAATGGGCCAAAAAAAAATGTTGAAATGAATGGTTAAGATGGCTATCACCGTGAACAGTGCGATTATATTCTAACAGAAGCAAACCAAACTCATCAACACGTACCAAACAAGGCGATTTTTCTCAACTGATACAATTTGCATTTGGCCTGCGATCTAACAGAAGCAAAACCACCATATTCATTTTACTTTTAACGCTCTGATTGTTGAGTAATAGAGGGTAACTATTAACATTGTAAACTTTGTATAAATACTCATCTCTGGGCTGAGTTAAGGGGATTCAAATCGAAGAGAAGAGGCTAAATAATTTAGGAGCTTTTAGTATGTTTGTAGAGGAGTTTCAGCGCTCATTTGCACTATTGTAGTGGAATTGGAGTCTTCTTTGCAGACAGAGATCGAGTTGATGGCAGTGAGGGATTTGCACTACTGTAATCTTTTGAAGTTCTGTAACTTGATTCATATTCATAATAAAGTCTATTTCTGTAATTGTTGTATGGCACTATTGTTTGCATCGATTATTGAAATAAATGTTTTCAGTTTTCAATTACATTTCTATTGTATGAGTTATTTGTTGGCTTTAGCACTATTGTTATTTGTTGACTTTAGCACTATTGTTAAATGTTAATTGTTAGCCCATTTAATATTCTACTCAAGCTACCTTGCAAAATTAAAAAGAAATGCATCTTGAAAACTAGAAATTGTATAAGAACTGTGAAAATTCCTACACCGGAATCCCTACTACAGCAAACTGATGTTACTTCTCCTACTTGATTAAATCATACAAGTTATTTATTGTCTTCTATGGTAAATTTTGAAGTAAATACATCTACAGCCTTCACTTAATTTACATATATGCGAAAACCAAATACTGAGCAGAAAGAAAAATACAACACATAGGACAGTTATTTTTGGACAAATAGTCCCCGAAAAAACCCAATGTGGGAAAACCGATGCAACAACTCTGAGGATTTCTTATTACGCAAGAGAAAATTCTGAGCACAATTCTAGGATGCTGAACTAGCAATCCGTTTCAGAGAGAATACTGAACAAAACACTGGTGAAATGATCTCACCCTGTCACTGGAGAATCAGTGACTGATCCTTCAGCTCTGGAGGCTCTGCGTTACCCTCTGCGCAGAACTGCACACCCTGAGCAGCTTCTGCCCCACCCCTCTTGGGTGTTACGCTGCCTATCCTCTAGATCCTCTGTTGGCTGAGAAATCGAATTTTTTACTTGCCAAACTCACACCCTGGATTCTGGCAACTGAACGTGGACTTCCCTTAGCAGGAAATCGACTTCCCCTCACTGATTGCATTGCCTATGCGTCAACACTACGTAAGCTAGCGTCAACCTTCCTCTGGAGTCTTTTGTCCTCTCTCTGCTTTGTACTCTCCGGAAATTCCTTCTCCCGAATTCTCACTGCTCCTCTGCTGCAAGATCTCCTCAATCGATTTTACTCCTAAGAAATTCTCACTTCAAAAAATCGATTTTCTCAATCTCTTTGTGTGTTTTCCAAATGACCCTCAAGCCCCTTCTTATATCTTCTTGTTGGACAACCAACGGCTTAGATTAACTCCTAATCAAAGGCTCAGAAATTTTTGCCTTGATCCGTGGATTTTTCTAGAAGTTTCACCCGTGATTAGATTAATACCCATTATTATTTTAATTTTCCTAAGTTTAAACTTAGGAACCCCATTGAAAATATTAATTATTTTAATATAATCGTCTGTGGGTGGAATTTCCCAAAACGCTTTTTGGGTTCTTTGGAATACCTGTGACCAAGCCTCCCTGCAAAATTTGAGACTTAGAGCACATCCAATGCTACCCCAAATCAACACTACCTCTTAGCGAGGAATGTGCTCTAGCAATACACTGCCTCTCTACATACTGCTCTAACTCCAAAGCATCGTCTCTGTGCTGCTGATGCCTGACATGTTATCCATCAACCATTGCGCTGCTGATACCTGACATGTTGTCCATCAACCACTGCGCTATTGCTGCTACTGTATTGCTGCCTTTGACACTACCATTGCCAATGCTACATTTGTATTGTAGCTCCCTCTCAAATGTGCATCTACTATGCTGCTAGCACTGCCACTACTAACACTGCATCCGTATTGCAACTCAGTTGCTGAGAGAAGCAACTAACAACACCCAAACTGGACAAGCATCTGGTGGATACACCTCGGTGCTAAAATCCTGCCTAGTGCTAGTCCCACTCTACCTCTAACGCTATTGCGTTGCTGAAGCTCTGCACTATGCCTCCTTGCACCGTTGCCTCTCTGCTCTGCGTTGCTTAGTCTCTAGCTCTCCTAGCCACTGCATCTGTCGAATCAACACTCCATGGCATCAAATGAAACTCCACCATCCCGCTACTCCCGATCATGGGCTCCCGTAGCAAGGTGATGATCCAAGAGGTGGGCTCCTCAAGGATCCTGCCCATCTGTAGCTCCATCGAACTACAGTTCTATATCAGCCCACCTCCCTCTTCGAGGTATCTCGGCTGTCATGGCGAACTCCTCCTCGTCAATATTCGCAGCTGCAATCTTGGGATCATGCTTCTCATCCTTGTCATTTTTCTTCAAAGGACACTGGGATCCATAGTGGCCCATCTCGCCACATCTGAAGCACTTCACCTTAGAGACATCCTTCTTTCGTCTCTGTTGCCCCAGCTATCCCTTCGATGCAAGGGTTGCATTATCCTCCTCCTCTACTTTGGGCTTCGACCCACTGCTGCTACTGCTCCCGTCAATTTTCACCTTGAGCAGATTCTCCTCAGGTCATCTTGTTTCAGAGCTCCCCACGTCTCGTCCCAATTTGGCAACGCTACTCTACCCAGGATACTGTGGACAAATATCTACCAATCATCTTAGACGGAATTAAGAGTCAATCTCACTAACTCCGAGTCTTGAGGAGTATGTCCTGTAGTAGACAGCTCATTACGGGTCTCCTTCAGTTTCGTAAGGAACGAATCCACTCGCTCCCCCTTCTGCATCTGAGCAGATCTCAACTTCTGCTCTAAGTACATCTTCCGCTGCTCGGATGATCCCTAATACAATGTGGCCAAGGCATCCCACATGTCCTTAGCAATTCCTTTACTTGCAACGTGGCACACCACGTGATCCTTGACTCCATCCAGGATCATCCTCTTCGCCTTAGCCATCTCATCTTTGTACTTCTTTAGTGGATCTGCATCCGCTAGGACAGTTACCACATTATCAACATAAGTCTTGAGCGCATGCTCTTCTAGAAGGAAAGTCATCCTAGCCTTCCAAATGGCATAGTTGGAAGCCTCTTCCAACCTCTCCTGGTCCCTCAAGCCACTAGTTTCCATCTCCTCTGAACACTGTCAAACAACTCCCTCTTTCTCCCCACTGCATAGCTTCTAGGCTGACTTGCGCACTCCTTAATGGAGCTGGTAAGTTCTTGCTCCTCTGTTGCTCAGCAATTGAGAAATGTTGATTTCCTCGACAAGAAATCACTGAGGAAGTATTCCCTCACTTTGCTCTACTGCTTCTTTCTTCTAACGTATTTTCAGCCCTGCAAAGCTGTCTACTGAAAAATCTGCGTCCACCCACTGCTCCTCATGTTGAGGCTCAGCGCTACTCCCTCTGCCATGGCAAAATTCGAACTGGAAGCTCTTTCTCTCCATCAACTCACTCGGAGAGAGAAACTACCTCGAATTTTCGATCCTCCGGCTAGAATTGCGCAAACCCTCTTGGGTTTCGACTTGCTGTCTCCTGCAGCTTTTCGATTTCCCCTTCTACTCAGCATTGGGGTTTCTGGTTCTGCTCTTCTTGTCTCACCTACACTAGCTTTGATGCCATGTGAAAATTCCTACACCAGAATCCCTACTGCAGCAAACTGATGTTACTTCTTCTACTTGATTAAATCATACAAGTTATTTATTCTCTTCTACGGTAAATTTTGAAGTAAATACATCTGCAGCCTTCACTCAATTTACATATATGCAAAAACAAAATACTAAGTAGAAAGAAAAATACAACACATAGGACACAGTTATTTTTGGACAAATAGTCCCCGAAGAAACCCAATGCAGGAAAACCGGTGCAACAACTCTGAGGGTTTGTTATTATGTAGGAGATAATTCTGAGTACAATTCTAGGATGCTCAACTAGAAATCTGTTACAAAGAGAATATTGAACAAAAGACTAGTGAAATGATCTCACCCTGTCACTAGAGAATCAGTGACTGATCCTTCAGCTCTAGAGGCTCTGCGTCACCCTCTGCATGGCCTCTACGCAGAATTGCGTCACCCCTCCTGCGTATTACGTTGCCTCTCCTTTGGATCCTCTGTTGGCTGAGAAATCAACTTTTCTGCCTCCCAGACTCACACCCTGGCTTCCAACAACTGAACTTCGACTTCCCTCAGCAGGAACTCAACTTCCCCTCACTGACTGCACTGCCTTTGCGTCAACATTACGTAGGTCAGCGTCAGCCTTCCTCTGGAGTCTTTTGTCCTCTCCCTGCCTTGTACTCTCCGGAAATTCCTTCTCCCAGATTCTCACTGCCCCTCTGCTGCAAGATCCCCTTAATTGATTTTCCTCCTGAGAACTTCTCACTTCAGAAAATCGATTTTCTCAATCTCTTTGTGTGTTTTCCAAATGACCCTCAAGCCCCTACTTATCTTCCTGTTGGACAACCAATGGCTTAGATTAACTCCTAATCAAAGGCTCAAATCATTTTGTCTTGAACCGTGGGTTTTTTTAGAAGTTTCACCTCTGATTAGATTAATACCCATTAATATTTTAATTTTCCTAAGTTTAGACTTAGGAACCCCATTAAAAATATTAAGTATTTTAATATAATCGTCTCTAGGTGGAATTTCCCAATACCCTTTCTGGGTTCTTTGGAATACCTGTCACCAAGCCTCCCTGCAAAATTTGAGGCTTAGAGCACATCTGATGCTACTCCAAATCAACACTCCCTATTAGCGAGGAATGTGCTCTAGGAATACACTGCCTCTCTACATACTGCTCTAACTTTGAAGCATCGTCTTTGCGTTGTTGATGCCTGACATGTTGTCCATCAACCACTGCGCTACTGATGCCTGACATGTTGTCCATCAACCACTGCGCTACCGATGCCTGACATGTTGTCCATCAACCACTGCGCTACCGATGCCTGACATGTTGTCCATCAACCACTACATTGTTGATGCTATTGTACTGTTGCCTTTGACACTACCATTGCCAATGCTACATATGTACTGCAGCTCCCTCTCAAATGTTGCATCTACTATGCTGCTAGCACTGCCACTACTAACACTGCATCCGTATTGCGACTCAGTTGCTGAGAGAAGCAACTGAAAACACCCAAACTAGACAAGTATCCATTGGATACACCTCGGTGCTGAAATCCTAAATGGTGCTAGTCCCACTCTACCTCTAACACTACTGAAGCTTTGCACTGTAGCTCCTTGCACTGTTGCCTCTCTGCTCTGTGTTGCTCAGTCTCTAGCTCTCCTAGCCACTGCATCTGTCGAATCAACACTCCATGGCATCAAATGAAACTCCACCATCCCGCTAGTCCTGATCATGGGCTCCCGTAGCAAGGTGATGATCTAAGAGGTGGGCTCCTCAAGGATCATACCCATCTGTAGCTCCATCAAGTTACAGTTCTATATCAGCCCACCTCCCTCTTGGAGGTATCTCGATTGTCATGGCGAACTCCTCCTCGTCAATCTTTGCAGCTGCAACCTTGGGATCATGCTTCTCATCCTTGTCCTTTTTCTTCAAAGGACACTAAGATGCATAGTGGCCCATCTCGCCACATCTGAAGCACTTCACCTTGGAGATGTCCTTTTATCGTCTTTGTTGCCCCGACTGTCCTTTTGATGTAAGGGTTGTGTTATCCTCCTCCTCTACTTTGGGATTCGACCCACTACTACTGTTGCTCCCGTCAAGTTTCACCTTGAGCAGATTCTCCTCAGCTCTTCTTGTTTCAGAGCTGCCCACATCTCGTCCCAATTTGGCAACACTGCTCTGCCTAGGATACTCTAGACAAAGATCTGCCAATCATCTGAGATGGAATTTAGACTCAGTCTCACTAAATCCGAGTCTTGAGGAGTATGTCCCGCAGCTGACAGCTCATCACAAGTCACCTTCAGTTTAGTAAGGAACGAATCCACTCACTCCCCTTCTGCATCTAAGCAGATCTCAACTTCTGCTTTAAGTACATCTTCCGTTGCTCGGACGATCCCTAATACAATGTGGCCAAGGCATTCCACATCTCCTTAGCAATTCCTTTGCTTGCAACGTGGCAAAACACATGATCCTTGACTCCATCCAGGATCATCCTCTTCGCCTTAGCCATCTCAGCTCTGTACTTCTTTAGCGAATCTACATCCGCTGGGACAGCTACCACATTATCAACATAAGTCTTGAGGGCATGCTCATCTAGAAGGAAAGTCATCCTAGCCTTCCAGATGGCATAGTTGGAAGCCCCGTCCAACCTGTCATAATCCCTCAAGCCACTGGTTGCCATCTCCTCCGAAAATTGTCGAACAACTCCCTCTTTCTCCCTCCTGCGTAGCTTCTGGGCTAACTTACGCACTCCTTGATGGCGCCAGTAAGTTGTTGCTCCTCTATTGCTCAACAATTGAGAAATGTTGATTTCCTCGGCAAGAAATCACTGAGGAAGTATTCCCTCACTATGCTCTGCTGCTTCTTTCTTCTAACGTATTTTCAGCCCAGCAACGCTGCCTATTGAAAAATTTGCGTCCACCAACTGCTCCTCATGTTGAGGCTCAGTGCTCCTCCTTCTGCCACGGCAAAATTGGAACTAGACGTTCTTTATCTCCATCAACTCACTCGGAGAGAGAGACTACCTCAAATTTTTGATCCTCCGGCTAGAACTGCGCAAACCCTCTTGGGTTTCAACTAGCTGCCTCCTACAACTTTTTGATTTCCCCTTCTGCTCAGAGCTGCAGTTTCTGGTTCTACTCTTCTTGTCTCACCTGCACTAGCTCTCATACTGTGTGAAAATTCCTACGCCGGAATCCCTACTGCAGCAAACTAATGTTACTTCTCCTACTTGATTAAATCATACAAGTTATTTACTGTCTTCTACGGTAAATTTTGAAGTAAATACATCTACAGCCTTCACTTAATTTACATATGTGCGGAAACAAAATACTGAGCAATAAAGAAAATACAACACATAGGACACAGTTATTTTTGGACAAATAGTCCCCGAAAAAACCCAATGCGAGAAAGCCAGTGCAGCAGCTCTGAGGGTTTATTATTATGCAGGAGAAAATTCTAATTACAATTCTAGGATGCTCAACTAGAAATCTATTACAGAGAGAATACTAAACAAAAGACTGGTGAAATGATCTCACCCTGTCACTGGAGAATCAGTGACTAATCCTTCAGCTCTAGATGCTCTGTGTCACTCTCTGTGTGGCCTCTGTGCAGAACTGCGTCACCTTGTGCATCTTCTACATCACCCCTCCTGGGTATTAAGCTGCCTCTCCTCTAGATCCTCTACTAGCTAAGAAATCGACTTTTCTGCCCCCCAGACTCACATCCTGTCTTTCGGCAACTGAACTTCGACTTCCCTCAGCACGAACTCGACTTCCCCTCACTGACTGCACTGCCTCTGTGTCAGCACTATCTAGGCCAACGTTAGCCTTCCTCTGGAGTCTTTTGTCCTCTCTCTGCCTTGTACTCTCTGGAAATTGCTTCTCCTGGAGTCTCACCGCCCCTCTGCTGCAAGATCTCCTCAATCGATTTTCCTCATGAGAACTTCTCACTTCAGAAAATCGATTTTCTCAATCTCTTTGTGTATTTTCCAAATGACCCTCAAGCCCCTTCTTATATCTTCCTGTTGGACAACCAACGGCCTAGATTAACTCCTAATCAAAGGCTCAGATCATTTTGGCTTGATCCATGGATTTTTCTAGAAGTTTCACCCCTAATTAGATTAATACCCATTAATATTTTAATTTTCCTAAGTTTAGACTTAGGAACCCCATTAAAAATATTAATTATTTTAATATAATTGTCTCTGGGTGGAATTTCCCAAAATGCTTTCTGGGTTCTTTGGAATACATGTGACCAAGCCTCCCTGCAAAATTTGAGGCTTAGAGGCTAGAGCACATCCGATGCTACACCAAATCAACAGGAACAAACATTTATTTCTTTAGGCCGGCTAGCTATCTAATAGTTTAGAGTTATAGATGTTTTGTTTTTCTACATGGCATTTTATTTGAACTACTTCAGTACTATGACATGAATTTCTCATTCTTATACATATTTTTATTAGGAGTTGGAGCAATTTACGGTTAAGTGTCTGGTAACTATTATTAGGCATTTAGTTGTTTGTATTTGTTTTAACAAGGATTAAGTCTCGTGAATTATTTCCTTGGTGTAATGTTCCTAAATAGGAAATTAAGTGATAATTCAATTAAACAAACAATGCAACAGTGGAAAATTTAAAACATTTAGCAAACACTGATGAGACACTGTAATACTAAAACTGTTGAGCCATATATTATGAAACATGAGAGCATGAGTATAATATATAAATGGAGTAGTGCACCTGGGTGGTAGAATAGCTGGAAAGATGGCTCCTCAGCTGCTGCTCTAATATGCTCTGCGTTTTCCTAGTAAACCACTGATCTGCTGACTTCGGCCTGCTAGAAAGTGCCCAAAAACTACCCAGAAAATTTTGCCCTTTTAGCCTTAGACTCCTTGGACAAAACCCAAAAAAACCCAGAAAGGAATTCTCTGATTTTGACTTTGGATTTTCGGCCTCTTGGGCGCTGCTCTCCAGCTACTACTACCAAATTCAATTTGCAAGAAACAACCTGCAAATCCCCCTGGAAACACCCCTAAAATGTTGCTTTCTCCTGTACTATCTGATCCCTTGCTTCCCGAATGGTCTTTGGCCCTAATGGCTGCTCAATCAAGCCCCACGAATTTGTTGTCGGAGGCCACTGCGTAGTCTCTTTGCCCAGAAATGTAAACTATCGTGTGTACTGGCTAGTTGGCTACAAACACAGATAAAATACTCTCAGTCCTCCATATTCTTTGCTCCCGAAAACTCCCAGCAAGTGGCCCCTTGGCTGGCTTAATCAACCTCTGCATATTTCTGGTTGCCCAGAAAATGCACAGTCCCTTCCTCTACGTGGCTAGCTGAGCTATGAATCACTGTTGGAAACTCCTGTAATCTCTGTGGAATGGCCTCCCTAGGGCAGGCACAGATAGTCCCTGACGTAAAGGTGGAATTTTCCCTACGAAAGACTCATGGCTAAAACAGCGGTTAGACTCGCTAAACAGTAGAGCATACAAGAGTGAGTTTGTTTGTCAAAAATTCAGAATGTTGGAAAATGAAAGCTCCATCCTCTTTTATCACCTTGGGCTCCCTTAGCCTCTTATGGGCCCCTCCTTCCACTAGCTCGAATTCCCTCCAACGTCCTCCTTGGCCAAATTCGAATTATGCATGTGGTGGCCCCCACATTCCACTCGCTACCAAAAACAATTCGAACTACCTATAGTTCCTAAGTTTCTGTGTGTGGGGTCCTCCTAAACCAAAATTGCTACCAAAATTATGTTGTTGCATTCCGTGACTAATTCATTTGAGAAGGTACATGACACTTGGTCTATTTCCTTCATTCAAATTCCAATTCCTACATGCTTCTTTTCCCGTCCTTTTAGCTTGCTCTCGATTGAGAGAAAGACTATTCTCTCCATCAATCGAGATAGGTCTAGGATAGGTGCATCATAAGTTAAGTTTTGCATTTCAAATCTTGTTTTTGCATCTTAGAAGTCCTCTTCCCAAAGAGGCAAAGTTTAGAGTGGTTTGGCTAAGCCACAAAGTCGGCGTAAGGATCATTCTCTTGCCTGATGAGCAAGGATAATTGATCTAATGTCTCTTATCTGTTGGTAATTAAAAGACATACCTTAAGCCAATAGAGAAAGAGAAAAGGTAACTGGACCTAGTCTAACCAGTCGGAACTACCATTTCAACGGAAAATGAATTGATTTAAGTTCCTGACCGAGTGGTCTCCCTTAAAATGTTGAAAGGGTTATTTTTCCCAATCAACAGGGAAGAAAATTAAGATCTTCGGGTCTGACAATGATGGAGAATACATCTCAAATGAATTCATAGATTTTTGCAAGAAGGAAGGCATTAAGAAAGAGACGATTGTGCCCTATAATCCCGAACAAAATGGAGTGGATGAGAGAAAGTACAGGTCTATTGTGGAAGCTGCCCAAGCCATGCTCCATGATCAAAATTTGTCGAAGTTCCTTTGGGGTGAAGCAACAAATACAGCAATATATGTTCAAAACAGGGTGTCTCATCAAGCATTGGACAACAAGACTCCTGAAGAAGTATTCACGGGTGCCGAACCTGATGTTGTAGAAATAGAGAATAAAGATCTAAACAAACAGTGTAATCTTGGCAGATAAGTAGATAGGTAGAGTGAGAAAAGGAGCTCAACAGTTTAATCTGAGCCCTTGGATGTAATAAGTGTAGACTTAGATAGGCATCATCATGTAAAAGAAAAGAAAATTTGATAAGGGTTTGTCAGTCTAAGTGCACCCTAATAAAGAAGTGAAAAATGTTAGGTTAAGTAGATGGGTAAATAGATGATGGTTGCAGAATAATATGTGGTGAATGATAAGTTTAAATGTGTGAATCTTTTACTTTCATCACAAGGCAAAGGCATGTATCACATGGAAGGCACATCAAGCAAGCAAAGCCAAAAATAATTAACTTCCCTACTCATTTCCCCTAAATTTTCACTAATTTCCCCTAAGTGCTAAGGTATTTATCAAGTTAAAGGGGTCAAAGCATTTCTCTGACTATTGGAGGGACCAGACCCTCAGCCCAATAATTTATAATGCCTAAGTACTTAAAATATTTTCCATAAAAACCCTCACATATCATTAACCTTAGGTATAAGTGTTGTATGATGAAATATATTTTCAGAAAACATTAAACTTAGCGCTTTTTCCACTTCACAAAATCATATTAACCACTAATTTATATTATTATATAGTTCCCTTATGAAAAATTCCTCGTTCCCGTATTATCATAACTATGCAAAATCCCCAAATTTTACATATCTCACCCCTCAATTAAATATAACCATAATAAACACCGATAATTGGGATTAATTAGTTAAACCGTAACTAATTAAGAACCCTGACCCCGCAATGTTAAATAAAAGGATTAATTAACCCCCACGATGCAAAATCCCCAAATTTTACATATCCCGCCCCTCAATTAAATATGACCATAATAAACACCGATAATTGGGATTAATTAGTTAAACCGTAACTAATTAAGAGCCCCGACCCCGCCATGTTAAATAAAAGGATTAATTAACCCCCACGGTTAATTAATAACTTTTTCAACCAACCATATCATCCCCGATGTAATTAAAACCTTTAATTATGCTGGGCCCGCCCTCTGTTAACCATCTGCCACCTCACCTCCCCGATAGCTGTCCGATCGGATCCCTCAGATCCGATGGTTGTCGTGCATACCACACGGCCCTCCGCAACCGAATGTTAGCACGCGATGGCGAGCGGTTTTCTGAACAGTGCCCTCGCCACACATCGCTCATCATATGGAATCGCTTAGTCTAGCCCAAATACTACCTCCCCTCCATTAGCGGTGCGATGAAAACCGCTTACCGCCTCCCGCTAACGACAAAACATCAAATCTATCTCCCGCTGACACCACCTGTCCAAATCCCGAAACCCGCCAAATTTTTTACTTTGTATAAAAAACAAAAATAATCAGTTTGTCTTCCTATTCTACGAACACATGCATGCAGCACCCTGAACGTTGAAAATTAACCAGTTCGTGCACCCAACCGTCAACCACCCTCAGACTTGCAGTCTGACGCCGCTCCAAGACCGCCATTAGCACTCAGTGAACCTGAATCCCATTGCCCATCCCTAAAAACAGGTATTTACCAATTCCCATCAAGAAACCCTGTAAATACTTGCTTTCTCTGCAATTAATTGGAAAAAAACCCAAATTTCACCAAAATTCAGTTGCTACACTCACAATTCAAGTTCCCCAGACCCTCTGTTTCATCAATTTCACATAAAAACCCCAGTTTCCTATCTGAATCCACAAGAACCAAAATGGAAACCCCGTGACCCTAAATGTAGCACCTATTACCACCCCTCACCGTGATTTGGATTATCTGCCCCTGGCAGATAAAGATTTTCAAATAAAAGACTTGAATACTGATAAAGACCACCTGAAAGTATTTTGCCAATGCCAAGATAATTACTTGAATGGCTATAATACCATAGGACTGTGGGAATCAAATCTCCCAATGTATTTTCTCCCCTCTGTGCGCATTTTCCCTGACATTATCTATCAGTGTCATGCCAACTATGATCCCAACCTCAGAGCAGTAATGTCCCCAAATCAAACTGTCCTCTTCACAATTACTGCAGACTCCATCAATGAAATGCTTCAATTTCAGCCCAGTCAAGCCCTCACCCCCATTTCCCTTGGAGATTTGCTAGAGAAATCAACCAAATTTTCCCAGTCTAAACTCAATCGCCTTTGCCAGACTTTCATATATAAGGAGCATCAACCCCAAAATCCCCCTCCCTATCTATCAG
Organism: Pinus taeda; assembly: GCA_000404065.3. NCBI lineage: Eukaryota > Viridiplantae > Streptophyta > Pinopsida > Pinales > Pinaceae > Pinus > Pinus taeda. The sequence goes on from APFE030729715.1 coordinate 229,517, forward strand.
TTTTCTTCACAAAAACAGGCAAAACTATAGTTGATATGATAGCTGCAATCATGGGATTCAACACTAGTGAGTATGTGGATGAGTTGACCCTCGTTTTGATGACCATTTTTACCATTGGTCAGCCTCTTGCTGTCAAGTATAACTATGCTGCATTTATTGCTGAGAAAATCCATGACCAGTTCATGAGGCTAGAAAATGAGAAAGTATTCAAGTACTCAACATTCATATATCACCTCATCCTCTACTATCAGTCTGACAAGTTCCCATTTTCTGTCAATAAACTTGATACAAAGGGTAACCCAAGATCAGTCATTTTTTGGACTTCTATCTTCCACCATTCTTTTGCTTATCCTTATTCATATAATGAATTCATTGACCAGTTGTCCACCCAGTGACCACCATGCTGACAGGAAATCCTCCTCCTAAGATTAGTGATGAAATCAAAAGGATCCTTCAACTATCCAAACAGTACAAGGTAGGTGACTGGTACTTGTACCAACATCACACAGAGATCAGGATATATGGTTGTGAGCTTCCTCCATTCAAGCTACCAAAATATGTTCCAATGAGGTTGTTTGCATTGGAGTATTACAGACAAATGATAAACTCAGAACAGATCCACTTTACCAAGGCCAAGAAGAAAGCACAGTTGAGAATCAAGGATCACCTAGGCCCATTTGTCTGCAACAATAGAGAAGCAGGCAAAATAGCAGAAGAAATCCTAGAACACCTGAAATTAAGTAAAAGTTCTGGTTGGAAATATGACCCACACAGTTTCATTTGTGATAGGAGAATGAAAAATAGGTTATTACCCTATTTTTATCACAAAATACCTGAAATAGAGCAATATGCTAATATGGATGAATGGAGGGAATGAACTCTTGTAGAGATGGATAGTGATCAGGTCAATGTAGAAAACGTGATGAAAAATCTAGAAAAGAGACTTGACCTGGACTCTTTTGAACAGGTACCAGCTTGAACTTCTCAGAAGCCAACACCGGGAAATAGTGCCTCTACAGCAGACACTTCTCAAAGGCACTCACAGGAAACTAGTGCACCCCTTGCAAAACCATCACGGGAAAAAGAACAAGGAACCAGTACTCCAGCAACAAGGCAATCAAGCATGTCAAAGCAGCCTGAAATCTTAGAAGAACAAGCCCCACCATAGACCCATCCAACTCAAGTTAATATGGGAGATCCCCCAGTTTTGCAGACTCTTCTGAATGAGGAAAAAAGCTTAAAGAGAGACAGGGAAGTAGCTACCCCTACTAGTGGTCCTTCAGACCAGCCTGGTGCTAAGAGGCACAGGCTAAATCCGCATTCAGAAGAAGAATTTTTTGAAGAAACAACAGGGAGTTTGAGGAAAGAAGGTAAAGACAGTCAGCATACATTCCCAATTGGTGGGACACCTTCCAGTTCCCAAAGACGAGCTTGAACCACAGCAAAGTGCTGAAGTTTTTTCTTTCAGATCTCCATCTAACAAGACCTTAGACATCAAAGAAAAATTCACGGAGATAAAGGCCAAAAATGAACAGTTAAAGGCCCAAGCCTACACACAGTACTTAAAGATGGCTCCTACCAATCAAACTAGGTTGATGTCAACTTATGACATCAAGGAAGGCAAAATGCAAATGAGCTTTTTAAAGCCTAAAGTACAACAGCCCCAAACACTTGTAGACTACCTCAAAACTGATTTTGAGGTGTTGGCCAAGGACATTCACCCCATAGATCAAATAGAATTGCATAAACAAACGGAGGAAATGGTTTATTCAACATTGACAAGCAAGGCCATGATGGCACACAGATTGGAAAATTCACTGAATAATACCACTGCTCAGTTACAGTTAGAAAGAGCCTCCTCACAGACAAAAGACAATAGAATCAAATCATTGGAGGATTCGATTATTGGATTGGGTCATAACCCAAAAGATGTAAAAGCTGTAGAGGCCCTGATAAAAAAGAAAAATGAAGATATAACTGCCCTGAGAAAACAGTTGAAATTGCCACCACTGATGCATCCACGGACTGCAAAAGTAATTGAAAAGAAGAATGAAAAAGAGCTCATGGACTTAGTTCTCAAACTAAATAAGCAATTAAGGGAGAAAGAGCAGGAACTAGAGAAAACACTACAAAGCAAACAGAGTGAGTCGACCTCTCAACCTCAAAATGTAGTCCCAGTGGTTTCTACAGCGGTTCCTTCAACATTGGCAACAGCTCTCGCACCAAATGTCCCTTTGGCCACAGCAGAAACTATCACAGGTGCAGTTACAGGTACAAGCACAAGTATATCACAAGTGGGAACTTCAGGTCAGAGCACTGAAGAATTAATCAAGTCCATAGAGGAAATGAAACTCCAAGTTTCTTAACTCTAAAAGGTAAAGGAGAAATTTGTCATCTTAGAACAGAAGTGTGATGTGTCAAAGATCAATTTTGCTAAAGAAGTGAGGAAAAATAAAGGCTTGGCTCAACAAGTGAAAACTCTGGAAAAGGATCTCACATTTGAAAAGCCTTTAATAGATATTAGAAAAATTCTATGGACCAACATTACTCAATCAATCAATGATGTTTGGTCATCAATTCAGATCATTTTTTAATAGATTGACCTAGTCAAGGTTGCTCTTCAAGAGATTGTCAAAACCAAGGAAGAGCTAGGAGAGAAGCCTAAGGAAGCTATCAGGTCAATAAACCTTTTGAACAGCAGGAACATGCATCAATTGGAACAGCTGAATATTGAGGATAGAACTGGAACTATCCTAGAAATCAAGAAAGTCTTAACCAAAAGGACTTTAATGTAGAACCTAGAAAGAAAATGTCAGAATATGCAAGAAGATATAGATGAATTTATGGAGAAATTTTGCAATTTACAGAGTAAAGGACTTCCGAGTCCTTTAGTTATCAATGATAAGCTAATGAGGCATGAGAATTATATCGACAAATTGGGTCAGTAAGCAAATAACCAAGCCAGTTCATCTACACCTAAAGCATTACCTATAGGCAGAGTTCTCTATGATAGTCTGGAGCATCTCTTTTATGTTGAGCACGAATTGGAACAGTTGTTTCCTGTACAACCAAATTTTGTAAAATACACAAACGATGATGAAATCTTCAGAAAGCTACAAATGACCAGGATACCAAGGGATGATTGGTGGACAGATATGACAGACATTTTATGATTTACCTTGGTAAAAAGTAAATTGAAGTATTTACCATAGTCAATTTTGGTAAAAGAAGGTGAATGAGGATAAAGCAGGTAAACAGTATCAGTAAAAAGATGAAAAGCAATCAGCGAGCACAAAATTACGAGCAAGACAGCAAGATGCTCAATCATAGGGCCTGCCTCTAACTCATTCAACAAAAACAGGGACAGCAAGCCAGCAATTCACTTTCTGTCAGGCCAGGAGTAACTCCAGTTTGGCAGAAAACTAATACGATTTATTTCATTAGGTAGCTATTGTTATATACAAAGAATGTGACTGCTCAGTTCATCTTCTTGATGATTGTTCACATTCCAAATTCACCCAATCGCAGAGGATTAGGTGTCAACATTCCCCCCCTTAATATGAAGAGATGTTGGTGAGTCCAAGCATCGTTCTG
>APFE030729716.1:0-19287 GCA_000404065.3 Pinus taeda
TTAAGGCCCTCCTGCGACGGGTCACTCCTTGTCAACATCAGCTCATTATCCAAGAAGTTGACTTAGGAACAACCCTTTCAGTACTTTGAAGCTTGCATGCCTCAATGGCAAGTTTCTCACTTTCGGTGACATGTTTACATCAATGGCCTTCGACCGAGAGATTTTGCGTGGTCTTCGATGCCAAGTCCTTTTTCACACCACCTAAATTGTACTGTAGTACCTTAAGGGTCAATGTCATTATTGGTGATTCCTCTCGCGCCTGTTAACAGCTCACATCATTGGCTGGTAATCAGGCGATGTCTTTCCATGTTCGACTCCAGAACATTTTTCACATGGATCGACTTGTACTCCAAGTGAAGATTGAATGAGTTTTGAAGACCTCGGATCTAGTTTCATCCATCCGGGCTGCAATATATTCAGGAATATAAAGACATCAAGTGTACATCATTGCCGAACAGATGATCATCCAAATCAAAGGATGATGTGTTCGTATCATTAGTCTGTCACACAAACGATTGTCTGTCCTATGTACATAAAAATGAATTTATAAAGCTGAGCATGGGAATGCCCACCTTAGCTAGAACATGAAAAGATGTTGTCAAAATAATGTGTTGTATTGTATCTTATTACAGGTCACCTCCCAACTAAAAAAAACTTCAGATCCTCATAGTAAAGCATTTCACCCGACATCAGAAAGATTAACGACCTCATGCTTTACGGGGCAACTGTTATAGACATTTTTGGGCACTTCAACCCCAATCATAAATGTCCATAAACTGAGGGATCCTAAGTCCCTAAAAGTGTTGCTGCACTTCCTAAAGGAACAAGGTCAGCTGATTACATCATCTCCCAGAAGTTCTCCACTGAAAACTGCTCATAAATGGTCAAAACTAGACCATACTGAAAGCTCAATGCAGAGGGTGCGATGCATATCAGCTTCCCAGTGTACAAGGTGCAATGCATACTGAATTTCTCCTCTGTAGGGTGCTATGGTCAGGAATGGACAAATGACAGGGACAAAAATGCGAGGTGGAAGATCATGGAATCTTCCAGAAGCTTCCCCTCTGACACTTGCCTCTCTATTTTCGACCAGGGATGAGTAAGGGATCATCATTCTCCAAGTGGAAGCAGGAAATATCAGAGAGAGGACACTAATCAAGATCCCAGAAGATGACTCACCTCTCTGTAATCATCTATATATGGATCCCTCATCACAGAGATCCAGAGGCTGGAATTTTGTATCTTATAGAGAAGTGTTGTTGTTTTTCTAGTGTATATTCATAGTGTTGGGTGATCTAAGCTTTGCTTGAGGTGAAGAAGGGCTTCCTAGCTGGAGGATGATACTGGGTCAGAGCACATGGTTGTAATCCTCTTGCTACTTTTCATCTGAATAAAGCTATTCTTGTTTCCTTCCATATTCTTGTGTACTTGTTTATATATGCATGTATATGGTTAATACACATCTAATCCTGTATTATTTATGAATTTAGATCTTTTTTTCTTGGATAGTAGTATGTTGTTGTGATCCCATAGGTTCTTTTGAAGCTGGGCAGACAAAGAAGAAGCGGCGAAGCTCTATCAAGAAGGAGAGGAAATCAAGCGCAAGACTCAGGTTGGTCTTCTTAGTCCTCCACTCATCTATTTTCATAAAAGGAAACAACAGTAGACTTTGATTGTTTGTTTCTAAGATAGCCACCCATCTTAGTGGGAATAGCAGCATCCGAGTGGACACTATTCTCGGATAACACCTCCACTAAAAGCTATCTTGATGTAGCAAAGAACAGTGAACAGTATGACAATCGTCAACAAAGGCATAAAGTAGGTCACTAGGTAAATCAGACTCAATTTACTTCAAGGATGAATATAAGACACAACCAACCTCAGGTAAATCATACTCAGTTTGCTTCAAAGATGAATATCAATAGAAACTACAATCACCAGGTCAATAGATTCGAAAATCGCAGGAACTTCTTTAATGGTCAATTTTTTTCATGTCATAACTTTGGACACAAAGCTGCTCAATGTGTTTCTTACAAGACCATCATGACTAGAGAAGAACGAAATCAAAGGAATGTGACAGGGATCAAGAAACGTTACTACGATAACTTTTTCTCTTCTTGAAAATGAAATAGAATGCTCAAGCTGTAACAACTTCGGCCATGAAGAATCTGAATGCAGGAGTAAATTTTGACAAATATCTCAAAAGGAGCAAACTCCATTGAATCCCAAAATATGGAGAAAGAAAGAACCGCAAACAGAAAGATGTGGTATAGCCCTGTATGCAGAAGGACAAGAAAATCAGTGGTACATCGACAGTGGATGCTCAAAACACATGACAGGTGACAAAGAAAAATGTCACTCATATAATGCCTTAGAAAAGGAAAAGAATGTCTCATTTGGAAATGACACTCCTGCTGTCATAAAAGGTAAAGGCTTTGTTTTCTTGAGATAAAAAGTTAAAGCTAGGAATGTTATGTATGTTGATGGTCTAAAGCATAACCTGTTGAGTGTCAGTCAAATGTGTGATCAAGGAAATGAAGTGGTATTTCGATCAAACGGATGTGTTGTTCATGAGCTTGATACAAGAGAAACCGTAATCAAAGGTACAATAACTCCAAACAACTTATACATACTCAAGGGAGGACAACAGCAGTGCTACCTAAGTAAAAATGATGAAGACTGGCCATGGCACAGAAGATTGGGACATCTAAGCTTTTCTCAAATAAGAAAAGCATGCAGATTCCAGGTTGTTCATGATCTTCTTGATATTGACATTCCTGAAAATACAATATGAAAATCATGTCAATTCGGTAAGCAAACTAGATCTCACTTCATTGAAAAAGAAGGGTTAGCCAGTAAGCCTCATGATTGTTCATACTGATTTATGTGGACCATCAAGGAAAAAGTCACCTCATGGAGAAGAATACTTTATATTGTTCATCGATGATTTTTCCAAAATGTGTTGGATAGGTCTTCTAAAGCATAAATATGAAGCATTTGAAAAATTCAAGGCCTTCAAAGCCTTGGTTGAAAATGAATCAGATCGCAAAATCAAATGCCTCAGATCTGATCGAGGAGGGGAATTTACCTCGGATGAGTTCTTTGACTTTTGTGAACAACATGGAATAAAAAGGCAGTTCTCCACTGCAAGGACTCCTCAACAAAATGGAGTGGTAGAAATAATGAAAAGAACTGTTCAACAAATGGCTCGAGCTATGCTAGATGAATCTGGAACTCCTGCAACTTTCTGGGGTGAAGCTGCATTCGTCGCCATCACTATTCTCAACCAAGCAAATGTTCAGGTAAACAGCACTCAAACTCCACATGAAATTTGGTATGGTAAGACTCCTACTGTAAAATACTTCAAATTTTTTGGGAGCAAGTGTTACATCGAAAGGACTGATGAAAAACTTGGTAAGTTTAAACCCGAAGCAAATGAAGGTATTCTTCTTGGCTACTCTTTGTGAAGTAAAGAATATAAATGTTATAATAAAAGACTTGGGAAAATTATTGAAAGTATTGATGGTGTGGTTGATGAAGCATGCAAAATTCAAAAACAGATAAAAACCGAAGGTTATGACAATGAAGAAGATGAGGATCATTTTCCCACATCAAATCACACTGATTCTAAAGAAGAAACCAATGAAGCACCAGAAGAAGAGATAACGGTAGAAGAAAAGACTTCGTCTAGGTATGTTCAGAAAAATCATCCAGAAACTCATATTTTAGGGGAAAAAGGGGCAAGTGTGCAGACAAGAAGAACTATTACAAAAGCCTCAAGCTATCTAGCATTACTATCTTCCACCGAACTTCAAAATGTAAATGAAACATGCAAAGATGAATGTTGGGTCAAAGCCATGAATGAAGAACTCGAGAAAATTGAAAAGAATGATACTTGGGAATTAGTTCCTAGAACTCATGATAAGAATATCAGGAACTACATGGATATTCAAAAACAGGCTAAACGAAAATGGAGAAGTTATTACAAACAAGGCCAAACTTGTTTGTAAAGGATATGCTCAACAAGAAGGTAGAGATTTTGAAGAAACTTTTGCACCTATTACTAAACTTGAAGCCATAAGAATGTTCCTTGCTCTTTCTAGTTTCCAGAAATTCAAAGTATACCAAATGGATGTAAAATCTGCCTTTCTTAATGGAGACATAGAAGAAGGAGTCTATATTGAACAACTAGAAGGATTCATCCTTGGAAATGATGCAAAACTTGTATGCAGACTCAAAACACCTCTCTATGGTCTAAAACAGGCTCCAAGGGCCTGGTATTACCGTCTTGACAAATATCTCCACCAACAGGATTTTTCAAATGGATCAGCAGATAGCAATCTATATACAAAGATTGACACTGATAAATTGCTAATAATTATTGTTTACGTTGCTGATATCATTTTTGGTAGCAATGAAGAATCCATGAGTCAGAATTTTGCTTCAGAAATGCAGTAAGAATTTGAAATGTCCCTGCTTGGTGAGCTTGCCTACTTTCTTAGTCTACAAGTTCAACAAAAATAAAGATGGTATTTTTCTCTCACAAACCAAATATTTGAAATAGATCCCGAAAAAGTACAGCTTGGAAGATTCTAAACCAGTATGTACCCCAATGGTAATAGGATGCAGTCTTAGCTAAAATTATGAATCAGCAGTAGTACATCAACCAACTTACAGATCCATGATTGGCAGACTGCTTTATCTAACAGGTACCCGACCTGACATCATGCATGTAGTGGGAGTAGTTGGAAGATTCCAACAAAATCCAAAGGAATCACACCTTCAGGCAGTCAAAAGGATTTTCAAATATCTTCAAGGAACACAGAACTTTGGTTTATGGTATCCTAGAGATACAGATCTTACACTTCATGCATATACAGATGCAGATTGGGCAGGAAGTGTTGATGACAAAAAAAGCACTAGTGGTGGTGCATTTTATATGGGTTCTAGGTTAGTGTCTTGGTTCAGCAAGAAACAAAGTTCAATTGCATTATCTACAATTGAAGCAGAATACGTGGCTACTACATCTTGTTGCACACAACTACTTTGGATGATGCAAACCTTGCAAGACATTCAGATCACATGTACTCCACCCATCTCCATTCTATGTGATAATACAAGTGCCATCAGTATTTCAAAGAATCCAGTCATGCACTCCAACACCAAGCACATACCCATAAAATATCATTTTCTACGTGAACAAGTGCTTGAACAAAAGGTCAAATTGGAGTATGTTCCCTCCAAAGAATAGGTTGCTGATATATTCACTAAACCACTACCCAAAGAGACATTTGAATATCTCAGACAAAAGCTGGGAGTAGTTGTTGCATCATCCTGCTGTTAAATCCAATTTTTTAGAAAAAGGTGGTTATATGCAAGTTGCATGAAGTGTAGTCGTGTACATACACGGGTTTCTGAGGGCACAGTCGCGTATATGTTGGTTTGAAGAAAAGTAGTAGGCCAGACTCAGGAAAAAGGGGTCTACTATGGTTCTGTCAATTATCTGCTCTATTTGATGATAGGTACAATCTGTTGATAACCTGTGGAAATATATTGGTCCTCATAAAGTTGTTTCTAACTTGATATATATCTTATTGATGATGATGCTCTGATATCTCTTACTGACATATGCAATGATCAGATCTGACATTGAACAGGTGGAACAGGTTTAGGGGGAGAACAAGGTAGTGTTGGCATTATGTCTAGAAGTCCTTGGTACATAATCAATGATGATGAGTTCTTACTTGATGATATTTTGGGAACTAATTATGGACATATGCAGGTCACTAGTCTGGATGTCGTTGATAGATGTTGTTGATGATACAGAGCATATGATAGTTGTTGATGACTATCATGGTCTTGTTTAAGATATTTGGTCTCTGTTACATATATCATGTATATCATTTACTGTAAATGTCATGAAAAGACCTAATTAGTAAACCCACTATGCATGGAATGGATGATGTAATGTTTCTTGTTTTTGTCACGTATAAACAATTGGTATATCCCCACGTGGTTGGGTGGATGAGTCAAATTCTAGTATATCCCCACTTGATTGGGAGTTGGATGTATGTATGAGCCATTGGTGATAGGAAGGTCATTGGTGATGTATGTATAGAGTCATGTTATTCTTTTAGAACATCTTTTTGCAGAGTTTGCTTGTGCTCAGGGGGAGCATGGATGATATAGTGCATCTCAACATGTACAAAGAGGGAGTTTAATCAGAAAATTTAGCATGTGCTTAGGAGGAGCATGATCAATGTTTATATTCAGTTGTTCAGATATGGAAGTCTTCTTTTTGGTTAGCCCTTTTCCCTTGATATCAAAGGGGGAGAATATCCTAATCTGCCCATTGCCCTTGATGTCAAAGGGGGAGAGTATTTTGCTATTGCAGTTTCTACAACTTGCGGTAATCAACACCAACATAGTTGCCATAAAGTCCAAAGGGGGAGATTGTTGGCATTATGATGCATTTGTTTTACTTGATGGCAACCCACTTGTAGCAGAACAACTCACTTGTATATGGTAACTAGATGAATCTACAAAAGAGATATTAGATGTGGCAGAATGCATGACAGTTGTGTTTACAGATGTGATGAAATGCAAGGCAGTTTCAAGGAATCAGTTCAGAAGGCAACTCACTCAGATGAAAGATCACAGTACAGCAAAGAATTATACAGCAGTCTTCACAGAATGAAGAAAGAGAGGTATACGTAGGTTCCCCATTGACCAATCCACGTGTTATCACAAAACCAGACCCTAATAGGTTGTTGATCAGGAAGACTTTGAGTAACTATTTCAAACCAATCTTTTGGCTGAGGCTTAGCCTCCTCAACCTAAGAGGGCTCTCTCACTGGGTTAAAGATTTTAATTTGAAGATTAGATGGCTAACTCTATGGAAAATCAAACAAATTTGTATAAATGGTTGAAATACCAATTAGCAAACATCTATTGGGCTATGGAGTCAAAGTATGTTTCAGTACAACAGCAAGAACAACTTAACATGGAAGTCAAGGCATAAAGAGTCTTAATATATCAGCAAAATAGAGACATAATGCAAGAAACACAATTTATAAACACATGAAGGAAGTTAGAGCATTATCAATGAATTCTAAGTAACATGTGTTTATACCACTGCAAGAAAGTAGATGAAGAAAGCCATGAGAAAATCAAACATTAAAAACCCTCTCTGAATCCTAAGTAGCGAAGCCAACATCTCTGTATTAACATGAAAACATACAATCTCATACAATAACAAAGTGTGCCTGTTTCATTGAAAATTGCCAACCCCTGGTGGAATTCCACCTCTTGTCTTTTATAGAGTTATCATTACAATCTTGGATTCCCTAATCCAACTTGAGGGGAATTTGAATTTTCTAGCTTGACACCTATTCATACCTAAAACAGACTATTAATTACAAGTAACAATTAATTGAATGTCCTAGAGTCCTAATACAATTAGGAGTACAACTCCTTATTATGATAATAACAACCTAATATAGGAATTAAATTTGATGCTTGACGGCTGCTCCTCCTTAACTTCGACCTTGGTAATTTCCATAACCCTCTTGCTGGCCTTTAATAACTTCTCCTTTATCTGCCCTAAAAACTAGGAATATGTCCCCTACACTATAGCCTTGGTCTTCAATGATGTTCCTCGAATCTTCTGATGACAAAATTATCCCCTTTATCATGTAATATATGTTAAATTAGCCATAGAACCCTGCTCTTTCACTTGTGAAAAAAGTAAACTCCTTGAAGGTGTATGAAGAAGGTCAATCGGGATGTGCTACGAAACTAACTGTTGTTTTTGTGGCAAAGAACTTTGTTTTTACACATATCCTTTATCCTTTGAGTTTTTTCCTTGCTTGAGCTTTAAACTTTCATAAGTGACCTCCTCACATTCTCCAACAACATCATTCTCCAAAAAATAACCACTTCTTTCCTTTGAGAATTGATCAAAACATCAAAACTACACCTGCAACAGTTTCGTAGCGCACTACGAACTGTTGTGCATGTCACGTACAACAGTTTTGTAGTGCACTACGAAACTGCTGTGTGAATCAATTTACACATTTTTCTTCCAAAATTTTCTTTCTAAGGATTCTTTACAGCTATTCCATTACGTACATATGCCATATATACTTAATGTCCCCTATCCTTGAAACATCTTCAAAAAGTAATGTCTTTGTTTCAACCAAAATTGTATTAGGGTTTCATCACTTACCGCCCTATTCATTTGTGTTGAGGCTAACCTCCAGACTTGCTCAACTAAATTTCAAGGTCTTCAATTTGTCTTTTCATCCTCCTGATGTTAGTTCTTAGTCTGCCATTGATCCGTCTTACATACCTTGCCTCCTTGATTGCAGGGATAGTCCAGGTAAAGTATTGAGCCTTTCTACTAACTACTTCAGGTTTCAAAGCTTTTTCAACTTCCCACAGAGCCTTCATTCTATTGAAATTGGCCTTCTCAGCTACATGTTTCCTTTCCCTTTTCTTAAGTTTAGCAATCTCAAGATTGGCAAGTTTCAATTTCTTCTTAACTTCCTCATAGCTATTTTCTTCTTCTTGAGTATTGACCACTCTGTTTCTATCATCTTCATGCATGGGTGATGGTGGAACTATGGTCTCTTCACAAAAACCTGATATCTCCCTTATTTCATCTACCTCCGGCTCTGCCTCTTGTAACCTTTTTTACTGCCTAGTCATAGGCCTTCTAGGCTTGAAAACAAATTCTGAAACTTGATCATCAAACTGTAACTTTTTAGAGGATTTCATCTTTTTTGACTTGTCCTCACCCAATTTAATGAAGTCTGCTTGGACCAAAGGGGACTCTTCAATGTAAATTGCCTGAAGAATATCATTCAAACTTCCCTTTGAGACTGGGCTTTCATCAGTGACCACTGTTTTACCCTTTTCTTTGGCTATTTGACTTCTAGTTACCCTCCTCTGGACTGTTTCACCAATGGACTGTTCTTGTGCTACTTCCTTAATTTGAACTTTCTTCTTCTATGAATGCTGACGAGTATCTTGAACAGTCAATGGTGTTTCAGTCACTGGCTCCTTAACTCGCTTTCTGGCCTTCAGTTTAACAAACTTGCTTGACCTTGTTTCTGCAGGGTAACTAGTCCCTGGTGATGATATTTCCTTAGCCCTAGGGCTAAACCCTGTTTTGAATCTAAAACCAAACATAAAGAGAAATGCAAACCACTCTCTATCTACCTTCTGAAATTCATGCAAGACAATTAATTTTAACTAAGCCATGATGGAACAATGAAGTTTCACATGCCTCTTTCTTCAATCGTATTTTATCAGACATCTTGCTTAAACTTCGAAACAGAAAGAAAGGTAGATCTAGAGAGATAATTACAGTGAAATGCAATAGGAGTTTGAAATAATAAGAATACACCTTCTGGTATCTTCCTTCACAGGTGAAGTACCTTTGTATACATGAGAGTAGGTTGGCATATGTATCTTTGATATAACCCCTTGGCACTGCTTTAGTTAAATCTGTGTCTACAAATTCTAGCTTCAAGAATATCTTGCAGAGTACCATTTCAAACTTGAAATTCTTAAACCACCTTTCTTGACCTTTAGGAATTTATGTCGTTAAAGATATAATTTCAGGAGAGATTTGCAAATCTAAAACTCCAACCTTTGTATGTGAACCTATGAAATTTAGAGAAAATTCCTTGGTCACTTGGTTATGTCCTCCCTATAGTTTCTCACAGAACCTCTAGCAACCTGCATTTTTGAAGGCTTCTTCAACTGATTTATCTTTCGTGAGAGCATCTAAGCCTTCAGGTTCTATTCTCACACATCGACCTGACCTGTGATTTCTTCTTTCTTTTGACATTTTTCCTTTGAAATCCCTGTAGACAAAAAACCTGGAAGAAAACTGCCTTGCTTAACTGAGGAATTGCCTCGCTTGAATTTGATGAAAAGCTACCTCTCTTAAACCCTGTGGAAGAACTCTGGTTTCTGCTCACCCTGGGCTTGTTTACTCGGACTAAGAACAACACCAAGTGTCTCTTGCATGAAGATGATCAAGAACAACACGATTATGACCAAGATCGACTAACCTTTTTTTTGAAATGTAAAATGACTAATGACAAATGACCCCTAACGAATATATGATATGAATGGTTGCATGTGAAAGGAAAGGTACATGGAATGACACGTGATGATGAAAATTTAATGGTTTCTGGTGGATTTGACAGGTAGACAAGATTGATCACGAATCCCCGATTTCGTAGCGCATCTAGTATAAATTCGGGGTTTTGCGCTACGAAAACGACCAGCCAGTTTCGTATCGCATTCAAATTTTGGAAATGACCAGACACATGAAACTTAAAACATGATATGGGATCCATAAGGGGCTAGACAATGCTGATGGACTTTATTTAATGATGGAAATGAGACTCTAATGCTATAATTGAAACTCTTAAAAACATAAAAAATGACTTGACCATGTCTAACACAAAAACTTAGGAACCATGTAGGTTGTCCAAAATTTTAAAAACTTTTATAGTGATAACACTGAATATACATGCAAGCTCACTGTATACAAGTCACGTATACATACACACGCACTTTCACAAAAGGAAAAGCATGTATACCTTGGAAAACTAAGTTTTTGGTCTGAAGCATTTGGTCCATGGTATTTTGATCCATGGTATTGGTCCAAGATATATGGTCTGAGGTATTGACCCTGGGTATTTGGTCCAAGGTATTGGTCCTAATGGTTTTGGTCCATGGTATTGAAAAAGGCCTAAAACTATAAAAGGAGGAGATGATCATTAGGCAAAAGTGTGCAAATATTGAATATCTTCTGAAGTTTTAGATCATATATGCAGGTTATTGGGTTATGGTGCATTGCTAGATCTGAACCAAGGATGAAACCTAGCGGATGATGAGGGATTAGATCTAATGATGGATCAGGATCTTAAGACCTAAAATGAACTATCATTATGTGTTTTTGTTCATTTATATTCTAGATCTGAATACTGATGCATATATTATTCTGTAAATGATATTATCTGGGTATGACTAAAATCTGGAATAGCTGCAGAACTCTGAATTTATATTTACAGATGTATACACTGGTTGGCTTTGAGAAAAGCGCGTATACATGCAGGTTCACAAGGAAGTAGCGTATACCTTATAAAATATTTTTCAACTGTTTCTCTTTACTGTTGCAGAGTTCTGGGTTCTATTTTGAATTCTGGTTACTGTATTCTGGTGACAGTATTTTGAATGATCAGATTGATGGGTTGTCTAAGTGATTGATTGATTCGGTTATGGTTGGTTCAAAAGGTGATTGGTTGATGCAGATGTATTTTATGATTGAATAATTTTGTTGATGGATCGAGTCTGAAAATTTATGAAATGTGGTCCCTGAAGGAAGAAAGAAGGTCATAGCCTTCTGTAGGTTAGCGCCTACGTACCAGCAAGCATATCGGCTAGTACAAGAGCTAGGGGGTTGTAGCTCCCTTCTAGTAGTAGCTGGAAAATGAGAGAAGGTTGTAGCCTTCTGCAGATAGAAGCCTGCGTACTGGTATAAGTTTGAACCAGTACCTAATTGTAAACAAAATTTTCTTATTATTAAAAGAAGATAGAGACAACAGTAGCAGGTGGTTTTCACCCACATTAGGTTTCCACCTTATATCTTGGTGTTCATGTGTGTTGCTTATGTGTGATGCTTTATTCTGCTTTTACTGCACTCCTGATATACTGGTTAAAGTTCAATGCATGATAAATTGGGTAAATCAAAAGATCTCTGGATATACATTGGTTGCCTTAAGTACAGTCGTGTATACATGCTATTTCACTTAACTAAAGTAGCATAGAAAAATCTGTTTTGAAAATTAAATTATTGATCTAATAATACTGATTCACCCCCCCCCCCTCTCTCTGTATTATTTCCAACACTAATTGCTAGTGTTTCCCTTCTTGTACCTTTTCGCTCATGTCTATAATTTACTGCAAAAGGAAATAAGGCACACTGAGCCTTTGGTTTATGGGTAAATCATCTCTGAACCTCAACTTGTGGAGGTGTATAAATTGGTAGCCATAGACTACACTAAGCCTCCCTTCACAAGAAATGTATTTGAGGATGTAGTGGCTCACCTCATCCCAATGATAGGGAAGGATCTCCCTCCTGACCCCATTTTTGTCTTCAATTGACTCTTCATCATTGAGGAAGAAGTTTTTCTTAGCAAAGTATTTTCCTTTTTTCCTATTTTAGTTACCAAATCACGAACACAAGAGAGATAGGCCACTTAATTTTCACTAACTTGCTTGGGAAGATGAAAATTTCTGACCAATTTTACCCTAGGCAACCCCTTGCAGACTTCTTCTAGAATGCCAGTGCTTCTTGTAGTTTTCTAAGTTTCATGTACCTTCCTGTAGCTTTGTTTCCTGTAGGGTGGCCAAAACAGGGTTTTCTTCTATGATGGATCTCCAAGGTGGTCCCAGTCTCTTTGATTCCGAAATAACAAACAAGTGCATGAAAGTTTGGAATTTTATGCTATTTATGGTCAATTTTTGGAGCGTTGTGTTGGCTGACAGTGGTACAGGATTTCCTCATTGGGACCATTGGCCCACCGTTGGTGATCATGAAGTCTCCCTCATAATCATCACCCACTCCCACATAGCTTAATATCCCACCTTTTTTACTGATTCTCATTGATTTGACACTCCAATGTAGCATGTTGACTCGGATTTCACTTTTTGGTCAAAGTTGAGGGTGCCCAAGTTAACTAGCCACCTCCAGCTTACAAAAAGGAACTTTTCTCAACATTTATATATTTTCATCATATTATACTCGGGGAAGAGTTGTATGAGTGACCATACATGTGCCTACCTTTTCTAATCGATGCATGCTAGAGGATTGGCATGTTGTGTTGGTGCTCAGGTAAGTGTTCCTTTTTGGCATTCCTGTTTATTTTCTTGCTTGTAGCTCACTACCTTTTGTTCCATGTTTGCAGGTGCTTGGTACATCCTTTATGCTACTGTTGTTGTGGAGCTCTAGCTACGAGAGATAATATCTTCAAAGATGTTGGTGCTCCCCTTTGCTCTATTTATGAGGGAGAATCCAGGCTCATACTAGTTTCAATGATGGCACAGGCTGCTGCAAGAGATCCTGTAGCTACTACAGGAAACCCTATAGTTGCCATTTTTCTTTTTGTTTTTAGTGTTCTTTCTTAGAGGGAGATTGGGTAGTGGTGTAGGGGTTAGAGAAGGATCATATGGAGTGGCGAATGGCTAATTCAAGGGAGGATATGTCCTCTAGCCTTTTTTATAAGAAAAAAAAAAAATCTTGTGTTTTTTTTTACACAAAGCTAGGTATGGATATGATAGCTTGGAGCATTGATGATGGGTGATGTGTGATGAGGTGTAGGGTCCCAAATTAATCTAGAATAGGTCTTCATAGCTATTTTCCTATTGGGGCCCCTTTCTTGTACTATTTCAGGACATCTTGTAGTGTTACAAGTTCTTGCTCTAGCAGCTATAGGACATCTTGTAGCAAGATAGAAAATGTCAAAAAACATGGTTTGTGATGCCTGAAACCGAAGATGACTAATGGTGACATGGTAGGTATGAATGAAATGAAGTGGACGGCGAATGAAATGAAATGGTATTTGGCATGTTGTCCCTGTAGCTATGAGTATTTTATTTCCATCAAAAAAATGCAAAATCATATAATTTATTAGTGGGTAGGTTTGAGGTCCCTGCCGTGGCATTTTTGGTTTTCTTCTTCTTCTCTTTTTTAATTTTTTTTTTAGAGACACATAGGTCACCCCAAAGGAGGTTTTTAGCCTATCTTCCTACCCTAGGCACCTCAAAGGAGGTTTTCACCCAGGGATCTTTTTATTTTTTTCACTTTTGGGTTACCTCAAGGAGGTTTTCAACCCAAGAGTTGGCCTCGGAATGCCTCATAGAGGTTTTCACCTATGCCCTTGATTATTTTTTTCTTTCCTTTTCAAAAAAAAAACACTCTTCAAGAATTGGGTGATCTGGAAGCTAAGACACTTCCAATCACATTTACCTCCTTACTGATGGTACTGATGAACTCCTCCCTGTACATAGGTCTTTTATAGGCTTTCAATATGTATCAATTAACAAGCAAGGGAATACCTTCCTCATCAATGGTCCTCATCTGAACGACCCCATTTTCATGGAACTTCTCTATTAGATATGGGCCCAACCACATGGTCATAAATTTTCCTTTGAAGTACTTGGACCTAGAGTCGCATAGCATAGCCCAATCCCCTTCTTGAAAAAATTGTCCTTGATGTTATTGTCATGCCAAACCTTCCTTTGTACTTGAATAACTTTAGTGTGTAGGAGGGCATGCATCCTGAATTCATCCAAACCATTGAGTTGGAGTAGCCTCTCCTATTGTGCCTTTGTAACATCCAAATCCAACTGTGCTGCCATTCTCAAAGTGTTGTACTCAAACTCAATGAAGAGCGGAGCCTTCTTTCCATAGACCAAGTCATAAGGGGTGAAGCCATTGGTTGTCTTCTAGGTTGTATTATAGGCCCAAGTGGCCTCCACTAGTTTTTCATCCCAATCTTTTCTATTGCTGCTCACAACCTTGGTGAGAATGTTTTCCAATTCTCTGTTAGTGACCTCTACTTGTCCATTGGCCTGAGGATGATAAGAATTTTATTTCTTGTGTTTTATCCTATGTTGCTCCAACAAATTCTTGATCATATGTGATGTGAATTAAGCTCCTTGATTAGTGACTAGTTCTCTAGGGTACCCAAACTTGTAGAATACACTATCCCTTAAGAACTCAGCCACTTTCTCTTTTGTTTCTATCTTGACATCCTTGGTCTCACCCCACTTTGTCAAAAGATCAGTGCATACAATTATGTACTTTTTCTGCCCTGATGGTGGATCAATGGGCCCAATGAAATCCATGCCCCACTTGTCAAATGGCTCTAGAGCCACCTAAGGTTGCAAGGGAATTTCATCCTTGGGAGTAGGTTTCCCCATTCTCTGGAACTAATCACATCGACTAGTGAATCTTCTTACATCTTGGTGGAGAGTGGGCCAATAGTAGCCAGCTTGTAGTACCTTGAAGGTTATCCTCTTGGCTACAAAGTGACCTCCATAAGGCCCATCATGATAGGCCAGAAGGATGTTAAATAGTTCCTCCTCCCTCATAGATCTCCTCAAAATTTTATATGGGCCTAGCTTGAAGAGATTTCCCCCATTCCACGTGAATGGGGCGATCTTCCTTACAATTATGCTCCTTTCCTTGGAGGAAAGATTTGGAGGGAACTATGCAGCAACAAGGTAGTTTGCTATGTCATAAAACCATGGGGAGAGAACTGAAATAGAAAAATAAATTCTCATCTGGTATTTGATCATCAACCATTAATTCCTAGCCTGTAGGAAAAGCAAGTCTAGACAAAAAATCTACAACTACATTTTCTCTTCATGGCTTTTCAATGATAGTTAGAAAAAACAACTATAATAAAAGAAACCATCTAATAATTCTAGCATTCACATAAGGTTTGTTCATTAAGTATTTTATGGCAGCATGATTAATATGCACAAAGGTTTGATAACCAGTGATGTAGTGTCTGAATTTTTCAAGGAGTGGACAACAAATTGGAGTTCCTTTTCAGTCAAAATGTAGTTCAATTCAACCTTGGACATATTTTTGCTAATGAAGTAAATGGCATAAGGAAACTTGTCATCTATCTAGCCTAGATATTCCCCTATAGCTTTGTCAAATCCATCAACATGGATGTGGAAAGGAATAGCCCAATTTGGGCCTCTGAGTATGGGTGCAGTAGTCAACTTGTCCTTCAATATTTCTAGGGCCTCTTGGCAACTTTCTAACCAAAAATATTCATAGTCCTTGGCCAGCAATCCAAACAATGGTGAGGCTACCTTTCTAAAGTCCTTGATTAATCTTCTATAATATCCAACTGAGCCCAAGAAACTTCTAACATCCCTCTTCTTTTGAGGAGTAAGGACCCTCTTTATGATAGCAGTTTTATTTGGGTCCACTTGCAGTCCTTTTCGGATATTGAGTGACCTAGAACAGTCCCTGTATTCATCAAGAACTCACACTTATCAGGGCTAATGGATAGGTTCATTTCAATGCACTTCTTTAGTACTTTCCCCAATTTGGAGAGAGCCTCCAAGAATTCACCCCCATAAGGAGTGAAATCATCCATATAGATTTCTACAGAGTCATGGACTAGCTCAAAAAAGATGCTCAGGATTGCCCTTTGAAAAGTGGCAGAGGCATTACATAATACAAAAGGGAGGAGCCTATAAGCAAAAGCACCCCAAGGACCATCTAAGACTTGATCAAAGAAAGGTGGAGGGAAATGGTCTTTTTTAGTGGCTTCGTTTGATTCTCTGTAATCCACACAAATCCTCCATTTTCCATTCTTCTTTAAGACCAGAACTAGAGGAGACACCCATTCACTATCTCAAATGGGGTAAATGAGCCCTGCATCCAACAACTTCTATATTTATTCTTTGATTATGTCTTTGAGGGATGGGTTCATTCTCCTCTAAGGCTGACGCACTGGTTTGCAGCCTTCCTTAATGTAAATGTGGTGAGTAGACACCGAAGGGTGCATTCCCTTTATTTCCTTATAACTCCAGGAAAAGGCATCCAAGTGCTCTCTTAGCATGTCAAATAACTCCTTTTCATGAGGTGCAGAGAGAGAAGGGCTGATTTTTAATGTTTTAGCTGGAGTCGGACTTGAGTCAAATAGGCACAAACCAGTCCAAGGGTTATCTTCATATTTCTTTACTAACTCATCCAGACACATGGTGTTGGGTGGCTGATTCTAAAGGATTTGATCAATTAGGTCATCTTCATTAGGTTTCCCCCCTCCTATAATAGCACCTAGGGTACAAATTGGGTAGGATGTGGCATGGTATACTTCATCTTCCTCCTCCTCTTCCAATCATAATGGTAAGTCATTCTCTAGAGATGGTTGAGCAGTAGGGTACAAGACCAATTTTTTTGACAAATACCCATTTTTAATGGTCATGTTCCGAGCCCTGCAAATTATGTAAGAATTGACGGTGGCTAGCCATGGTCTTCCAATTATTAGAGGATAACCATTGAATTTGGTCTTGGTATGGAGAACTAATAAGTCAGTAGGGTATTCCTGAGAATCAATAGAGACCATCACATCCTCAACAACTCCCTCGGGAGCTACTGTGGATTTGTCTGCAAGTTGCAATATTGTTGTGGTCTTCCTTAATGATCCTTGAAGATTCAGTTTGAGCATGGTCTCCTTAGTCATCACATTGATGGCAGCCCCAAGATCAATCAAGGTGTGGGGGAAAATGATGCCATCAATGTGCACATCTACCATAGGACTTCGAGGGTCTAGATACTTTGGGAAAATCACTCTCCCCAACATTAAGTTAGAAAATTGTCCAATGACATTAATGGTAGGGGTATCTTTCTTTATCCTCCCAAGATTTTTGAAGAATTTCTCCTTGATTAAATTGTTGTAGATGGTAAAATCCTTGATAGATTGGAGTGGGATTTTAACATGCAAGTTTTTCAATTCTCCTAGAAGTTCAGTCTCTTTTGGGGTGTGCTGGCTAGGATGGATCAGTCTTTCAGGAAAAGGAGGTTGATTGGCTTTAGGAACACTCTCTTCCTTTTCCTCTTCAATCTCCTTAGGTGGAGATGGAGGTTATTTATATGGAAGCACTCTTCCACACCTGAGGTTGATTTCTTGAATTTCCACAACATAAAAAGGGTAGGATGTCTCTCCACTATAGACATGTTGTGCCTATTTATTGTCCGGGTTTGGAGTTGGTTGAGTAGGCATATGAGGTTGCTTAGTTGGAGTAGGATGAAAGAGTTGTGGTTGAGATGGAGGTGGAGGTAGTAAGGCTGGATATTGGTTGAATGGAGGCCTCCACCCCTGTGATTGGGTATTCCACTGAGGATGTCGGGGAGCATATGGATGAAATGGTTGATTGGCAGGTTGAGATTGGTATTGAGGTGCATAAGACCAAGGAGAAGGTGTGGACCATGAATGATGAGCAGGAGAACACCAAGGAGTAAGGGATGAATTATAATTGGGATAGTAATATGAATAGGACGCCACTTGCATGCCCTACTGGTATGGTCGAGGCCCTTGATGCCTCCTTTGGTTGATATAACAGATTTTTTCAAACCCACCTTCAGCTCCTTGATTTACAACTTTCAATCCAGGAAAAGAAGGGAACTTATCTGTGGAGTGGTTTTCCTCATAAACTGAGTAGGACTCTATAACATTCAATGGGCATTCATTTTTGGGGTGCCTTCTAGTGCATCTAGGGAAAAGACAACCAAGGCTCTCTCTACTTCCTCTTGCTTCCTCTTGATTTTCATGGTGTCCATTTGTAGAGAAAGGGTTGCAACATCTCACTTTTAAAGTCTTCCAACAAATTTCCAATTTCTCTCTACTACCTTCTTTCTGGAAGCCCTCAAATGGTTCTTGAAAACTATCTTGATATCATTATAAGATAGTTGATAAATGTCCCTTCCAGATATCATGTTTAGGGTTTCTAGGATATCTTCCTTGATTCCTCTAATGAGGACTAACTTGAGTGATTCAGTATGAAGGGTGCATCTGGCCCTTTTGTAGCTGAGTTGGAACCTCTCCTCATAATCTTCCGAGGATTCATAATGTCCCAATGTCATTCTAAACATTTCCTCTTTGGTGTCTTTGGACCTACAATAATGCATGTACTTGTTGTTGAAGGCTTGCTGCATTTGAGCCCAGGTAGTGATTTTGTCCCCAGGTAAACCCATGAACCAGCACAAGGGTGCATCCTTAAGGGTGGATGGGAACAAATTCAACTTTTGGTCATCAGAGGTATAATCATAAGTTTTGCATATGACAACAAAATCAAACAAAAAGGTATCAGGTTCCTTTGAGGTTAAGCCATGGAAGTGAGGAAGGGAAGACGGGCTTATGTTTTTCATCCTAACATCTCCATTAATCTCTCTAATGGGAAAAACACCCTCATTTCTGTTTTTAGTCCCATTTCTGTTTAGCCCCATTTTTGTTTTGAACCATGGTGTAGGCGCATGGAATGGTTTCTTCTTCTTCTTCCCCAATAGGCTCTTCAGAGATATTTGGTTGTTCACCTAATTGATCCTGTAGAGCCTCTAACCTACACCTCATCATCCACTATTACCTACTGTTTTTCATCACTTATCTCTCTCTTTCACCTCATTTTCCATGTAAAACCACCCAGATCATTACATTAGATGTCATTAAGCATGATCAA
>APFE030729716.1:20825-32291 GCA_000404065.3 Pinus taeda
TCCTCTCGCTGATAGCCACCAAAGAAGAGGGAAGGTTGGTTGTTTTATGGTGTCGGGGTATTCGACAAAAAATTCCCTAAATTGTCTCTACTCCTACGAGGCATGAAATTAATTTTCTCTTTTCCTTTTTAGGGTTTTTTCATAATCACTTGCAAATGAGAAAGAAAGAAGAAATTGCAACTATTTACTAAATTCAAATTAGAAAGAAAAGGAGAAATTAGATCTACCTAGACACCTCTCCGGCAACGACACCAAAACCTTACAAGCCCTAGTATTGCAACGGGGATGTTACAACTCCTAGGGCTACAAACTTTACTTTATCAAACCAGGGTTTTGTACAAACTTGGAGGTGATAGTGCTATATACACATCAAATGCAATACTCTACTCATGTCACTTCTCAACTGGGGCGCTAGACTACTAGGGTTCCAAACCAGTCTTCTATTAACTTGAAGGAGTCTGGCTACTTATAATGAATGTAGAGTTAGTTCTAATGCAGGAAAGTAAATGCTTGCCTATCAAGAAATGAGAGTTACTGAATGGTAAATGCCATGAAATGCCATAAATCATCTAGCTAGGAAATGACAAAAATTACTTGCAAAAAAGAACTATGCTAACCTTGCAAATTATCCTCTAGCTATTAGGGTTGTTTGGAAATGGAAAATTATTCTATCATTCCAGGATTCATATATACATGCACTAACTATCTCATTTTACATTTTCCAAAAACGAGTCTTCTAATCGTTAAATTTAGAAATGTAAATGTTATGCTACTTTGTCTGATCTTGCAGGGGGGAGAGGCATGGGAGAGATGATCTCAGGTGGCCGATAGGCATGGAATCCAAGATGAGGGACTAACCTGCTCTTATATTATCATCTCTGGTCAAAACAGGGTCAAACAAACTGCTACAGGAGATCCAATAATTGCTATAGGAAACTGCTACAGGATGTCCTGGTTTGCTACAGGAAGATAGCTGAAGACTTTAGGGGGGCAAGGATGGTGAGATGAGGTGCTAGAGAGATGTATGATAGTGAGAGAGGGTGTAGGGAAGGTGCACATTGTCCAAGACTAAGTCGAAAACTTCAAGAAGGTTGGATTTTCCTAAGGTGGCTGCTCGCGGTAGCTACAAAACAGAGATTCAGAATATGGGCTGGTATGCCTTCACAGAAGTTGGAGAAGACTTAGGTGAAGCTGGGTGGATGAGTTCCTCCCTACAAATCAATAATCCCTGCAGCAGAACCTGCTTTTATTTTTATTTATGCATCATTACAAGTCAACATGGAAAAGATGAATTGAATTTGAGAAAGATGATCATCTATTGCTAATGACTAGATCTATGAAATTGAACGCTTTCTATGTTACAAAAAACTTAAGAAACAATATAATAACCACAGGCGCTTCCAATAAATCATAAATAGTGATATATCTAAGAATGGAACCTAATATATTCAATGACCAAAAGACACTATGTTTTTGGGGCTGTGAGAGTGGGGCCCTCTAATCATGATCCCATGAGTGAGATGAGGAAGAGGCCATTGTGACAAGATTTTTTGAAGCACTTTCCTTCACTACTACACCACTGATCTACTTCTTCAAACTAATGGAACAAGATTAAGCAAGCATTCAAATACTTGTTAATCTAAACAAAGCATAAATAACTTCATAAGCTGACTATCATCTTAATCTAAGAATACAAATACAAAAAGAGGAACATATGCTACAAGGATTGGGCCGTAACCCAAGATCTTCAGCCCTCTTAGTCAACTAAGTGCTGGATCAAAGTAAATATCTCATTATCATCAAAATTTCAAATACAACATAACAATAATAGTCACAATGTTTTCGCTCAAAATGGCCTCTTGGCTACAACAAAAAATCAAATCCTAATGAGTCCCTTGGCTCTTTTATTTATACAAAACTGGAGCTCCCAACAACTCCCTAGAAAATAGGGAGACTTGTCTCCCTAACTCTAGAATGACTCTCTCTTAACTATCACTGACTTGGTTGCCAATGGTCTCGGCTTGCTTAGTTGCTAGTAACTCTGAGTTGATGAGATATGCTAGATGAATCTTCAAATGATTTGAGGAGTTAAGGAGGGAGGAAAATCTCCTAAAATCTCTCTTTCTTGCCCAATTCGAGTTCCTACACTTAAGTCATCCCAAAATGGATCCAATTCCCGCATTTAATACATACTACGCCACATGACATAGTAACTCACCTTCACCCTTTTCACTAAGAAAAATATAACAAAATATGTAAATAAATGTGAGAAAAGTCAATTTTAATAAGCTGGAGAGTGGAATTGTGACCAATATAGTTTACCTATTGATGAGCCTCATCAGAAACATAACTCCTTAAGAAGTTGGAATCGACTTCAAAACCACCTGTGATTCCCTTAAATATCAACATATCAAAAGAACCTTGGTCAGTCTCCATCTATGAATGAAATTGCTTTTTCAAGTTAAACAAACAATTTGTGTTCTATAATCATTTTGCGCAAAACCCCTATAAATAATTGAAAATCCTTGTTAAATAATGAAAAGTTACCCGCATTGGAAAATAATATAAACCTAATAAATCAATCAAGGGAGTAGACTGAACCCCCGAGTCAGTGGGCCATAGTAGGAAGGCGAAAGGTCAATCTTTAGTTCTTTTGGTTTTATTCAAGTGGCTTTCCTTTACCCGACCTTGTGTGGACCAATTTGGTTAGTTGGGTCAAGTGAAAAAAAAAAGTGCAGGAAATTGTGGAGCTAACATCCCCGATCCTCAAGTACCTTAGTTGGTCAGGAGTCAATCCCAAGTAGATGACATATGAGATCGGTAAGAGAAAATAAACCTTGATCCCTGACTTTAATTAATAAAGTCGACCATGCATCTAATTAAACAATTTTAATTATAAAGTTTAAAAAGAAAAGTGATAAGGCATTTTTGTGGAAAATGAGAAAAGGGTTTCATGCAAAAAAAGGACAAGATAAAATTAGAAGCATTTCATGTTGAAAACGCAACAAGAAAGTCTCAATTTTTATTTTTTCCTTAATAAAATAGAGGAATCTTGAAATTCCACATCAATAGAAAACTTGGAGGAGTTAACTAAGGTGACATGGCTCTTATCACTCAGTTAAGAACACCGAATTTGAGTTAATGAGATCAAGTTCAGTTTACTTGAGTTGATTCCTAAAAAATAGGAGTCTAGCTCAGTTAATTCGAGTTAGGGGCATGGAGTTCAGTTGTGTGCAATGGGTTCCTAAATTTTAGGAGCCTAGGTTGAGTTAGTTTTAGTTGTAGCAATTTAATTCAGTTAAATTGAGTTATGGTTAGTTAAACTAGTTCTAACTGTTGGAGGAACTAGTGGAAGGTCAAGTTGTGCAGTGTGATTTCAATCACACTCAGTGATCATTTAGCTAACTAATCAATCAACCTGAATTAGCTCATGGATGTAGATAATTCGAGTTACCCAGTTGGCATGGAGATTCCAAGGGAGTGTACTATCAGTTGTATCATATTCCAATGTGTACAGATGATGCCTGCAGTCAGAGGAAAGACTTAAAGGAATTGCGTAATCTAGAAGAGGGAATTTCGTATTTAATAGGGGCTAATTTCTTGGAGGAACATCACAATGAATTAGGAGCTTGGAGGTCTGAAAAAATGGCTAAGTATTGGCCAAATTCAATTAGTCAGGTAGATTATAGAAGATACAGGTGCAGGTTGTGCTCAAGCTTGAGCAAGCATATTATATTCATCTAGATTCTTTGATTAATGAAATACAGATAGTAAGGGGTTTTGAGCAGTTGCTTTCCCCTAGATAAATCTCTGTGCATGTGTGATGTTTCCTTTTGCATGTCAATAATTTGTGTTCTCGATGGTGAATTTGCTTCTACGTATTAATATAGTAGCTTCTAGTCTTGTGATTTAGTAAATTTCATAAGCAGTTTAGAATATACACATTAATTTCTACATGGTATCAAAACTAGGTTCATGGTAGAGAAGAGATTTCAAAGTTGTCTTTGAAGGAGGATCAGATTTGCAGGATCAATTCTTCAAATCTAGAATGATGGCTTTCTATGGACTAAGACTTGAGTATGCCCTTGAGGGTAGCTAGAATTACTTTTCTTGGAAGGACTGCATGGAGGTAGTTCTAGAAGATAATCGGTTGAAGAATTTTTTTGAGAGTGACATTCTGAAACAAGAAGCAAATGATGCTCAGAATCTAGAAAAATGGAAGAAGTGTGTAGCCAGGGTGAGGAGAATGATGTTTGAGGGAGTACAAGAACATATAGTCTCAAATATCCATGGGAAAAAGACTTTGTATGCAATGTGTCAAGCATTGGAATATCTATTCAAGAATAATAGTGACCACAGGAAGGTGACGCTCAAGGACAAGCTTCGAAATATCAATATGCAGAAGAATGATTCAATTCAGCAGTATCTAAGCATGTTCACACAATGTCATGATGAACTTACAGGGGTCGATTTCATAGTCCCATATGATGATTTGGTGAGCATAACCCTTCTAGTCCTTCCCAAGAGCTGGCACAACTACCAATATTCAGTGAATGGGAGGGAGAAACTACCAAATTGGGAAAGATTATGGTATGATTTGGTGCAAGAGGAAATAAGGAGGAATACTATATATGGGACCTCATCCAAAGAAGAGGAAGAGGACTTCGCATTAGTCAGAAAAGGAATGAAGTCCAAGGGGAAGAAGTCCCAATTAGAGGCTAATTCCAGCCAAGAGGGCAAGAAGAAATACTTGTCTAGAATCAAGTGTTTCAACTGTCATGAATTTGTTCACTATGCCACGAAGTGTCCACACAAGGAGGCAAGCAAGAAGGAACCTATAGTAGCAGCAATATGTGAATATTTGGCTTCATAGTTCAAGCTTTAATTTACTCTCATCACATGCATGGAAAGCATAGTGATGGGGAGCATGTGGTACTTGGACAATGATGCCTTGTTCCACATGACGAGTAATAGAGAATTTTTTAGTGACTGGGAGGAGAAAGATCTCCAAATGAACATTGAGTTTGGAGATGATGGAAGGTATAGTGTGACCAGTATTGGTACAAACTCCTTTCATAGGGAGTCGAGCTCCCATCTCAGGCTCAAGGATGTGATGTTTGTTTCATGTCTAAAGAAGAATCTTGTCTCCAATGCAGTTTTGGAATATTGTGGCTATGATGTGATCTTCAACAAAAAAAAACACATTCCTCGGACATATAGCCACGAGACAGGTGAATAAGATCAGGGTTTGATTCAAGAACTTATATACACTTGAGGTAGAAGAGGCATGCAAATCCTTGAGGAGCAAGGCAAATACTAGAGATGTGGTGGTTGAGAGGGAGCATGATTTACCTCTCAACATGAAGCCTTAGAAGAAGCCTCAGGAAGTTGTGGAGCAACCACAAATGCAGAAGTGGAGAAGAGGAAAATTGGAGACATCCACTGAAGTAGAGACCTCCAGCAAAGGGAGAGTTTTATCCAAGTGGGAAGAGGGAGCACATGCAACTATACCTCCAGGAGTGAGGTGGAGTGATGTAGATCCTTAGTTCACCAGTTGCAAAGATTTGGGCAGGGTCCATTGCTAGTGTTCTCCTCATAGATCATTACCTTGCTATAGGGGACCACATTATTTAGTAAAAGGAGGATCAATGTCATTCAGTTACTGAGGAATGCAGAGAAGTGTTGGCAGTAGAGCAGGAGGCTCAGTTTCAGAGTCAACAACAACAAATTTTTCTCAGTAGACAATTATAAAAACAGTTGATTTAGTTTGTTTTCTTTGGATGCTTCTCAGTTGTAGATGTTGTTGTAGCACCAAAAATAATGAGAGGTGTTTCATGCAGTAAATTCCATAGGTGAAGGATAGGGGTGGTTGATAATCCCTTTCTTGCTGAGAGGGGGTGTTGAAAATAGAGCAAGAAAGTATCAATTTTTATTTTTTCCTTAATCAAATTGAGGAAATTCAAAATTCCACATCATAAGACAACTTGGAGGAGTTAACTGGGGTGACATGGCTATTGTCACTCAGTTAAGAACACTGAATTCTAGTTAATGTATTCAAGTTCAATTTACTTGAGTTGATTCCTAGAAAATAGGAGTCTAGCTTAGTTGTTTTGATTTAGGGTCATGAATTTCAGTTGTGTGAAGTGGATTCCTAAATTTTAGGATCCTGGATTGAGTTAATTTCAGTTATAAAAATTTAATTTAGTTAAATTGAGTTATGGTTAGTTAAAATAGTTCTAACTCTTAGAGGAACTAGTGGAAGGTCAATTGGTGCAGTGTAAATTCAATCACATGCAGTGATCATCTAGTTAACTAATCAATAAACCTAAATTAGCTCATGCATGCAGAGAATTTGAGTTACTGAGTTGAGATGGAGATTCCAAGGCATTTTACTATAAATTGTAGCATATTCCAATGTGTACAAATGGTGCATGTAGTTAGAGGAAGGACCTAAATGAATTGCACAACCCATATGAGAGAATTTCCTATTCAATAGGGGCTAATTTCCTAGAGGAACAACACAAGGAATTAGGAGCTTGGAGGCTTGAAAAATTGGCTAAGTATTGTCCAGGTTCAGTTAGTCAGGAAAAGGATAAAAGGTATAGCTGCATGTTGTGCTTAAGCTTGAGCAAGCATATTATATTCATCTAGATTCTTTTATTAATGCAAAACATATAGTAAGGGGTTTTGAGTAGTTGCTTTCTCCTAGATAAATATTTGTGCATGTGTGATGTTTCCTTTTGCATGTTAATGATTTTTGTTCTCGATCATGAATTTTCATTCATAAATCAGTAGAGTAGCTTGTACTCTTTTCATTTAGTAAATTTCATGAGTAGTTTACAATCTACACATTAATTTCTACATTTCACATATAAAATCTTACATTTCACATATAAAATCTTTAGAAAAATTAAAACGGGAAAAGGGGCTACGAAGGCACGTTGCACCATCAGAGCTAGAAAAAGCTTTAAGAAGCCTGCAACTGTCTATAGAAATTAAGGAGCTGTCAAGAATTGTGTTGTGAGTATGCCACCTAGAAGAGGATTGCAAGAAAGGAGTGGAATAGCCGAGGACCTATGATTGGAATTGAGGTGTAGCTAGGAAACAATAGAGGCCATGGAGACTGCCTAGAGGCAATAATTTGATGTGGGATATATCAGTGAGAGTAAGGACACAATTTTTGAAGAAGAGATGGAGGAATCTCTGGGAAGGGAGAAACTGGATGAACAACTCATAAAGTTGGTTACCAAGGTCAGGTCTAGACCAAAGATGGAAGTTCCATTGTATGATGGCAACCTAAATGTGGAAGAGTTGTTCGATTAGATCAACACTCTAGAAAAGTATTTTGATTATGAGGATGTTGAGGACGAATATAAGGTCAATTATGATGTGACCAAGTTAAGGGGACATGCAACACTATGGTGAGATGAGTTGCAGGCTAACTAGAGGAGAAAAGGGAATGAAAAAAATAAAAGATGGGACAAAATGGTGCCCAAATTCAAGATAAAATCGATGTCCAAAAATTATGAGTTGAACTATTCATGTAGCTGCAGAATTTTAGGAAAAAGTCTCTGTCAGTGAAAGAATATACAAAGGAATTCTATAGGATGAATATTAGAGAAGACCAAATTGAAGGATATGTGGAGAAGATGGCTAGATACATAAATGGCCTGAGGTATCAAATCTAAGATTAAATTGGCCTTTTACCCTTGAATATTGTGGAGGATTCCTATCAGGCAGCATTGAGGGAAGAAGATAAGTTGGATTCAAAATAGAGCCAAGAAAGTAGAGGAAGGAGATCAACAAGAGGGAAAGGATCTTCCAACAAAGGGAGATCCTAAAATCCAAGAGAGGAAGCAAGAAGCTCAAGTAGTCAATCTCCTAAAGGAGGAGATTCAAGGGACAGAAATTTTTTTCCAAAAGGAAGGGGCAGTGATCCAAATCTCTTTACTTCAAGGATGTAATTAGAATTGCATATAAAAGAGAAAGATAAAAATAAGTGCTTACACATCCAAGAAGAGGAAAATATAGGTAACCATGGAAACAAGAGCACACACAAATTGATAATGGAGTTCACCCAGTGTGAGTTATGTCTTCGGGCCTTGCTCAAAGTGGGGAGGCCTTTTCCATTAATCTCCGGGAAATCAAAATGCATACATGGAAAACATTACACCTTATACTTCCAATTCTGGGGATGGCCTAAAACTTCACTACTCAAATGAAGAAACAGACTACACAGTTGAATTATTGGTGAAAAATAGTGAAATTTGATTATAAACTTGGCCAAATTCTATCATTGTTATCCCCTAGGGCTCTAGGGAATCTAAATATTCCCTTCAAAGTTCCCCATAGAATATTCATGGGAATATTACCTAATTCCCCTTAGAATTTGTGCCCATCGTGCGACCATACTATGTCTAGTTCCCTTGCTCGACCTCTCTCCCACTTGGTGCATGTCCTTCCATCCTTT
The DNA here is from genome assembly GCA_000404065.3 of Pinus taeda. Taxonomy (NCBI): domain Eukaryota; kingdom Viridiplantae; phylum Streptophyta; class Pinopsida; order Pinales; family Pinaceae; genus Pinus; species Pinus taeda. The sequence goes on from APFE030729716.1 coordinate 29,296, forward strand.
GCTCAGTGAATGGGCGTTTATATATTTTTTCTGGCTCATTGGAACCAATGGCCAAGTGGTTGAGCTGGTTAGGTGGATTATTTGTGGGCCAAATGTTGTGGGGTTAAACCCACGAATCTACTAACCACGCAATCAATATATATATATATATATTAACACCCTGTTGTTTTCAACTACCCGAGTCTGTTGACGATCGTTAATGGTCACTGACATAATTAACTAGGCGACAAATTCATCACTGTCGATGGTCCTTGATGGGTAAACGTGTCACCCAGTTAATTGAATTGGTTGGCTACCAACTAGGCGCCATGTGGCACATTCCAATTGGGCCACATGGCCCCTCTTCATTGGTCCACTGGTCACCCAGTCAAGCCCAATAAGTGCCACATGTCATCATCTAATTGGTTTGTACTGTTGACATCACTACTAATTGTGTTGATGTTTTCATCATTTGTACTATCACATGTTGAAGCCTGATTGGTCCATATCGTTGACTATTCTATTGATCTCTTTGTTTGTACTACCACATGTCAACACTTGATTGGTCCATACTGCTAATTGTGTTATGGACATCATCATCGGTACAGATGGTGTCATCTACCATGTGTCATAATATTATTTGCCTGTTTCTATTGACCGTACTGCCACATCATCATCTATACAACTGACATTAGATTCCATGTGGCATTCTATGGGTCTTGCCTGCAAAAGTTTTATTTCTTTTTCGAAAACTTTAGCGAGACATAAAATTTTCATACGGTCTTGGATTAATGTGTCATTCACATCAATGGATTCAGAACGACGAGCTCTTTGAGTTGAGATAGATTTCACTGAGTTTTGAGGACTTCAAAAATTTGGCCTTTTAGTGATTTAGGTGGATATTGGTGACCACCCACCTATTCCACCTAGACCTACAGTCGGTTTCATTAGTTTCCTTGATTATAGCAACATTTACTATTTTTAGCAGTTTTCCACGTCTTGAAATTTCAGAGCTCTTTTGACCCCCTAAACGACGTTTTTTTTAAGGTCTGCAACAGGCCCATAGTCATAGGCAAGGGCCTACCATAAATCCTCTAGTACTTGGTGATACATTTCTAATGGGGCACCGTACATGCCAAACGGAGATCATGACCAAGTTACGATGCGAACTTGTATGAAGTGCCACGTGTCATAGTTTTGACCTTCGGACTTGGAAAAAATACACAAAAAACGACGGTTCGTCCTCTTTCTAGAACATTTTATGAAATTTCAATCTGATGCTCAGATAAAAAGTTATGACTATTTACCCCAGGTCACATGTTTGAGATATAATTCGAGAGACTACAAAAGCCCTAACTTCCTTGGATCATATCTCCGAAAATATAGCGAGACAAGATCTGAAATTCAGACCCGAGGTTCAGAAATATTTAGTCTCAAATGGCTTTTAATTTTAACTTATGAAACATCATATAAAAAATGTTATAGATAAAATGCCATGATGACCTGTTTGAAGCAGTGAAACCCTAGAATCCAAAGCTCTAATACCAAATGTTATGCAACCAACTCACAAAATAGAAGAAAATATAGATCAACGACTTCAAAATTAGCCTCTTCGATGGGGAAACCTCCTTTACATTACACAAATGAACAATTATTGGATGATACAAATGACAATACCTCCTTTCTATATATTGGAGTCTAAGGGGTCCCAATACAATCAGAGCCTACATAACAATAATATTGTAGGGGCACAAAAATAACAATAGTGGGCTTCTATGGGGCACAATAATAACAACATGGGGACAAATGGGCACAATAATACAATAAGGGGGTTGCACTAATAACAATAAGGGGTTACACTAGTAGTATAGGGACCTAACAATAAAGAGAAAGCAGAGTATGGTTTCATTTATGTCAATACTTTTAATGTTGCTAATGGGTTTATTATTGTTTTTTTGGTTCCTGGATATTAGTAATAAATATTAATGTAGATGTGAGTGAAAAGGGACTTTATATACTTTGCAGTTTGTGTGTTTTACTGACGGTTGTATGGATGAGTAAAGTGTACAAATTCAGAATAGGGTGGACAGATACCAACCAAGTGGGAAAACGGAACCCACATTTGTTTTATGGAATTTAAGACTTTTGGTGGTCCAAAAGGTCTCAGTAGGGAGGAAATGATCTGAAAATTAATCAATGGATGATCAAGAATCCTTATAAGGCCAAAAAATAAAAGTTGTTGTATTTAAGCAGAAGTCATGCCATCACATAGAGCTTGGAAAAATGACTCCAACGCAACTTGAATGGGTGAAAACCGAATCCTTATGTGAAAATTATTCAAAGTCAAAGTTTTTAGGGAAAAGTCTAAAAAGTCAAAGTCAAGGCTGACGTGGCAGCTAAATGGATGTTGATGTGGCACTACTAACTGTACAAGGATGTGGTAGTGACGTGGTAGCTGACTATGTAGTGATTGCACTGGGCACGTGGTCCTATCAGCAGGCGTCACATGGCCCTACCAGCAAGGCCCACATGGCCCTATCAGAGGGTGCCACATGGCACATCCAAATTCGACAAAATTTGTTAAGGTTCTGGTGGAGCTAACCGTGTTCAAACTCCAGACTAGTCAACTACAATCTCCACGCCTTACCATTTGAGCTATGCATGTTTCTTGTTTATAGAGTCAAAATACATATATTAAAGCTTTTTTATATGTATGAATGCAAAAAAAAATGGCGGAGACCACAATTAATGGCAGCTCGGCCATACCTCCGCCTATCCATCTTCCATATTAATGTTACAAGCCACTATCAGATGATTGTTATAACCATATGACAATACACATAAGGTGTAGGAGATTAATATTATCCAAAGGCTAAGTTAAAACATATGGTTGTAACTACATGTGCTAGAGTCAATTATTATATCTGCCTTAGGTTATAACAAATATATGCAGAGGTTGTAACGTCATAACCACGGGTTGAATATTGGTTCCACCACCATATATGGTTATTAATTAT
>APFE030729716.1:32608-87385 GCA_000404065.3 Pinus taeda
AAAGTCCCCCAGGGTTTTGGGTCAATACCCTAGCAGAGGGGGGGTTATCTACAACAAAAAACAAGCATTCCACATAGCCATAATACTAAAATAAGCAAACTACACGAAGAGAGGTGCACCTGGGGGTCCTTCGTTCAGGTAGATCCAACCAGGGTCAAAACCCTCTTGGAGTTCCTTTCGATCCTTAAACCTGCAAAACAAACAATTCAAAGAAGCATAACAGTATATGGACCAAGCATCATATAGAAATCAACCTCAGAACATATTGAAAGGTAGTTAGTTATACAATTGAAACAACGATTCACATACAAACCATAACAACAACATCAGAAGCATGAAGAAGATTGATTTTGTGAACAAGGCAAGTGTTTCTTTATTGCATATAACTAAAACAAATTAAGGAATGATATCACCTAAATCTTCCTCTCATTGGCTCTAAGCGGAACCGTCCTCCGGATCCGTCCAGTCCCAAGTCTTCAAAAGGCTCCTTCCATGACTCACACAAGGATATCTCAACTAGTGAAAAGACATCATAACTCAAGGAAACAAGGGTTTCCTGTAATGGGGGAAGTGTTGGAAGCACAAGGATCTTCAAACCTAATCAGGGATAATCTCAACAGAGTGATTTTTCTCTCTATTCTCTCCTCCCTTAGTCCTTCCCATTGAAGCCTTTTTATACTTCTCCCAAAGTAGTTTTTTAGTTGGGAATTGGTTAGGAACAGTTGGGCCACGGGCACTAATAAGTAATCAACAGGTAAAACCCGTGATCTTTGCCTAAAATTAAGGAGATTTAATTTTTTTTAAGTGTTTTAAGACATATACACGGGTTGGGTATACACAGACCCGCGTACACACGCATTTAGCTCAGGGCTATGTCGCGTATAGGGAGTAAAACACTGTTTTTTTTAAGTATTTGGACCAGGTTTGGAAGGAGGGGTTTCCCTAGGCCATGAGTGCAGCATCACAAACATCAAGAGTGAGATTTGGAGCTATAACAGATGCCCCCTAATATATGAGGTCAAAAGGGGTACATGATGGCCGAAATGTATTAAGTAAGTACATGGAAAGGAAACCTGTCAAAAACTGAGAAGGACTTCACTAGAGTTTAGCTTGCCAAGCCACAAAAGGAGATCAGGAAGAAACACTGTCTGAGGCGAGCATACCCATGCTCAGAGAAAGTAAAGCATGTCCGCATATCAAGTACAAGCGAATCCACTAAGTGTACAAGTATAGAAGACTGGAAAATACATAATGGATCATCTGATCATGATCGAACAAGTACATGTCTAAATATCACATAGAAGAATGTCAATGATGCTGAAGGATGAATCTAATCATTGATATCAAAGACTGATCCCAAAAGTACCAAATGAACATGATGGAATAAGATGGTACTACACTGCAAACTCAGGTGCCAGCATATAGAATGTCACCATGAATGACTGCAACATATAAGGTGGAGTGGTATCAACTAGCAGCAATAGGAGCACTATCAAGTGAACCAATGAATGTTGATTCAACCCGACGTCTTCACCAACCGCTGTGGTACATTTCTACACCATGAGAATAAATGATCTAAAGTCAACCACATGAGAAATCGTTTGATTACCGGTCATTGATGTATACCATTAACAAACGCGAGACTACTCACTGATAATGATAATGAGCATCAAGGTACCCAGTATAATCTAACAAGTGTGAATAGATGAGCTGGAGTCGAACACCTATAAGAATCTATCAATCAGGAGACAATGATGGTTTCCCACTGTCGATAGCGAAGGATCTGCCACTAATGACTGCAAACCCCAGGGTACTGCCAAATGGACTCTATATCTTTGCCCCAGAGCTATGACTCATAGTCGATAGGGAAAGATCCACTAGAAGGAAGGCATTAAGGCATCCTTCATCAATCTAGCATGAGTGTAACCCACAGGCCAATAATGTGGAAGGAATTGAACGAAAAAGATGTAGTAACCCGACCGAAGCACGTTTCCAGCATACAGAAGATGTGGCTAGTGCACAATAGAAACCCTCTGAACCAACGAATAATGAAAGCTGACGCAGAGACGAGGTATCCACCAATAGGGTCAAATGGAAACCAAGGTACTGCACGAATCCCAATGTGTGATAGTGTAAGCTGATTTTGAACACAAGGGAAACCACTCAGTCAAATACCCATGATATTGATCGATGCTGAGCACAAGGTGACCTATCAATAATGAAAATAGGGCCAAGGTGCAGCTCTAGGCTTGTCCTAAGAGCAATATGTCATCGTCGATAAAGACAAGACCTGCCAATAAGAAGTCAATGGACACCTTCTCAAACCGGCACGAGTAAAGGACCAATACAACTAATGTGATGATAGACAAGACACTGACAACCATGGATGGCTGACTGAAAAATGAGTCAAGAGACATTGCAAAGAGGCCAACTCAGGCTAACTTCCCTTGAACAAAAGAACGACTCAATGTGACTATGTGGCAGCATATGATGACTCTGTATAAGTTCGTCATGCAGGAGGCACGAACGAACTCTCCATATGATTGGAAGAGATAACCAATCGGGGGAGAATTGACTCAATAACAAGGTTAAGGCGTACCTAAGTCAAAATAAATCCCACCCAAATGGAGGAGACTTTGTTTTGAGTGCATTGTTCAAGGGCGACACGACTAACTCTAGCTGCCAACAATAAGTGGAAATATTGTCCCGTTCCCGCTCTTTTTTGGAATATATAATTTTTTTGTCTTTTTCTTTAAGCTGGAAAAATAATAAAAGAATTCTATAGTATAGTGGAAATAACGAGTGTCGATGAAACAGATGATCTAGTTGCTGGGATTGGAACAACCCTATGCTCAATGCAGGGAGGCGAAAACTAGTCAAAGACACTCAAAGGTATGTTCCTTCCATGGTTCAGGGTGTGTCAAGTTGCAGAAGTCAAGGGGATGCAAGTTTGATTTTGCAGATGTCATGGTAAAAACTTGGCTTAAACACGAGTCCAAGTGAAGCCAGCTCAAGGCCAAAAGGTGCAAATGATCAAATTGCAATGCAGTAGTACAACTCAACATGAAGGAGCCACTAGGGTATAAGGCCATAACGAAGCAAAGAAGCAAAGAGGAATGAGTCTTCATCGCATAAGTCATGGCAGGACTACAGAGGACTCCTGAGCCTACTCAAATCAAAGTAGCATGGGCAAAAAATGTCAGTGAGGTGCTAACTACGATGCCCATGAAAAGGATGGCTCTACCATCATGCCATGGTTTAAAAAATCGGTGAGTGAAGATGGTTTATGAACCATAACACAATGGGATCGACCCTATGGCAAGTGTATCAACAAATGGAGGCTAGTATGCAAAATGTAATGGAAAAATTGCTTCCCTAACCTATATTATAGTGAGAAAACGATACCTGCCATGACGAGTCTATAGTCATGGAACCGTCTCGAAACTGTCGAAAAAGCATCCAAAATGTCCTGAGAAACAAACCATTCTCAACATTCCAAGCTCCCAAGTTAAAAGTTACATGAGACAAAACAAAATCAAGTTTTGAAAAAATTTGACTTTTTCAAAGCTTATTATATAGTTTTTTGACTCACCATTGTTACTGTTTGAGTTGAGAGCACAAAGTGGAGAAAAAGAAGTAAGCTTTGCCATTTGCTAAATTCAACCGTTCAAATCTTCCCAAAATCACCAAGTAACCCTTAAACTTATCTTGCATTCATTTGTGATTTGTTTTAAATATATTAATTCAAGTTTCACCGTTGAATTTATGTCAAAAAAAAATTCGCGGTGTATACGCGAGTTGGCTATACGCAACCTACATATACGCAGGCCCTAGATGTGACTGTGTATGAAACAGACCCGCGTATACGCCGTTAAAACTTCAAAACAAAAAAACTAACGGTCCAAACTTGTTTTTTCCTTAGGATGCCAGTCATTTGGAGGGAAAGAGAGCATGCCATAGTGGATGATGAGGTTATGAACGATCCACAGGCCTTGGATGCCTTAAGAGGATGTGGTTTGCTAAAGTTCTTCAAAATGCCAAACATGAAAGCAAACACTCACTTGCTTGAAATGCTCATTCACTACTCGAGCATCAAGGATGACTCATTCATGATCAATCGAATGCCATTAAAGATAGAGATTGAGGATATTTATTTCATCACAGGCCTTTCCCGAAGGGGATAAGTAGTACATTCCATGGGAAAATCACAAAGTAGCCTCTCTATCGAGGACTATGTGCATATATATTGCCCGAGTCATCCAGAAAATATTGGAAGCCAAACTCCAGTCAAGCATGTGGAGAGTTTATCATTGAGGATCATCCTATTCACTATAGCCAGAGTGAATGGATCAGCTTCCTTACACCAGGCTTCATGGCTTGCCATGAGCTTGGCGGTAGACTATCTCACCACATTGTTTGATTGGTGTACTCCTCTTCTCACCAACTTGAAGAGCCAATTAACATCTATCAAAAGGGGCCAGGCCAAAAACTTTGGGTATGGAACAATTTTGTGCTCTTTCTTCTTTGAGAGGGTCCCAGCGCTCCACCCTAGAGTATCAGTTTCGATCAGTAGCCCGCGAGATCCATGGATGGGCAGGTGGGCTGACCTGATGAAATAACTAGGAGGTGGGGACTGGGTTCGGACTCTTAGGCATGTGGCCAAAGTAGTAGTCGCATACTTAGCAACTCATCCTGAGTTGGGGCATTAGATGTATTGCCACAACAGACCAAAAAGTGTTGATATCAAAAAAACTCTCAATGAGATATGTAAAAAAATACAAAATGTACAAAGAAGCCATTGCCTAACTGCTCAGCAAAGTACTTCTTAAGGTAGAGCCTGTCAATGGGCTCCACCAGCTTACTCCTAGAGATGTTTACAGGTACAGTCATCGAACCAATCAATATATTACCTTCGGTAGAAAATTGTGTTGGACCCAAAGGAACCGTACAAACATCGCTAGTAGACAAATTGGAGGACCTAGACTCAACTTCATGCAAAGGAGGACGGAAATATAAATGATTATGTAAATCTTCCAATGGTCGATCTACAGCCATCATTGCTTCGAATATCTCTTCGTCAGATGGAAAAACAATATCCAAGCAATCCAAAGCAGAAGTGGAATCAAGGGTCTAAGAGTAAGCCACATCACCATCTAACTCTTTTTCCGAAGAAGGAGCGAGCTGATTGTTTGTAGAGTTATTGATAAATTCATATCCAAGCTCTGCTACAAACACAGGAGATTCTATTCCACCCACCTTCCCTTCATCTGATGTGGTTGCGGAAGAAGGTAAGGTCCCAGGATCCGAAAAATAGTGAGTTCGAACAAACTCTTTCTGTATAGGCTCCTTGCAGGATGAAATTGTATCTATTCTAGCAATAGGAGGGGGGAGATCAAAAGTACCCATCAATGAAGAGTACATCCCAACTCCTATATTCTTAGTAGGCAGACGAGGGTTATCCACTAAGGGAACAGTAGAGTCCGAAGTTGCTCGAGGATCGACTGGAGAATAATCCAATTGATCAACCATAAAAATTTTCCCCTCATGAGGAAAGCAAATGACACGAAACAGAGTCGAAACAACGGCATCCATTTTGTATATCCAGTTCCTTCCTAAGAGGAGATTGTAATCTAGGTTAGCATCGGTGACTTCTACTTTGATATTAACGACCTTTCCTCCAACACATATGGGAAAGGCCGAGATAATCCCGTATGGCCTATGAGAATGATTATCAAACGTTGTCAAGAGGGTAGGTGAAGGAACAACCGAAGGCGATCCAATGGCCTTCCAACATGACATAGACATGACACACATGGAAGCTCCCTCATCTATAACTGTCCGAAAAATATTAGTTTTCTGGTAAGTAGACTTTATCTGAAAAGCCATATAATTAGAAAGTCTCTTTTTGACATTATGCATATCAAAAGTGAGAGCTAAAGAATTATTTGGATCCACTACCCCCATTGTCGAAAGCAAGGCACTTCTTTGAGCAGGACACGACTGAAGCACCTCTAAAGCAGACATAACACATGGACTTTGAGCCAGATCCTCAACTATGGAGTAATTCTGGGCTGCCCTACCATTAGGGTTGATAGTCGCGCTTTTAGCAGAACCTTTCAGTATTTGAGGTATATTATCGACAAAGGGTCGCTCAATATGAAGTGGGTTGGTAGTTTCAAGAACTGATTTATCCTTGGATGTTTCACCTTCACCATAATCACGTGACCATGTTAACGTTAGAACCCATTAGGAAAACATTTAATGATTTATCCCCTTCCTGGTTTCCCCCTGCAGAGGTACCAAGATTTGAATTTGCGCCAGTAAGCAGCTGCTACCCTTGGGGAAAAGGGTTGGTTAACACAGCTTGAGAGCTAGAAGTCCCTTGTTGCCCTAACAAGTGCTGAGAATCTTGAATTTTTGGGCAGAGATGAGTCAAATGGTCTCTGCTGCATAGCTTGCATGGAAACTTGACTTTCTTTCTAGACTCATTTCCACCTCCACCAGCATTATCGCTAGGTTTATTTGCGTCAGCCTTCCCATCTTGATTCTTATTCTTACCTCGTCCTTTCTTCTTCCCATTGGAATTTTGATTTTCATTGGGGTTGGAAGATTGGACGGTGTTAATGGAAGAGGGTTGAGGAGGCGAAGGGTTAAACAATGTGACCTGATTGGTAGGAGCAGTTTGTAAAGACAATTGCTGCAATTGGCTAAACAGGTTCACCGCATTGGTGTCTATGGATCCAACAATATCGTCCACTTGGAGACCTGGCTTCGACTTGGCTATATCAACCTTAGTCCTAGGAGCATCAGGCAAGATTTTCTGAAGAATCCCAGACTGAGAATAAATCAATTCTAACAGTTGGGCCCAAAAAATAGCTTGCTCTTCAGAATAGACTCCGGACAGAGAGACATTCTTAGAGATCTCAGGTTGTAACGATTTCAAAAACAATTCGAGATAGTATTCAGGAGGAATTTCGGCTTTAATGAGCCTCTTTCTCCGTCTCCATTCCTGAATATGATCATAAATGTGAGTTGTCGTCTCCTGGTAGAAATTGGCCAGAAGTTCAGTTCCAGCATCATAACGGATGGGCAAATGGAAATGGTTTAGAAAAATGTTAGCCAAATCAGCAAAAGATGTAAAGCTGCCCCCTGGCAACTCTATATACCACTTAGCCACATTGCCAGTTAAGGTGTTTTGAAAAAGCCTCAACCTAGCCTAGTCATCGATGAGGGAGTTTGATGAGCACCACAAATGGAATGTGGTTACATGGTCGCTTGGGTCTTCACCACCCTTCCCCTTAAATTTTGGAATGTCTAATGGCAGTTTGGTTTGGACCAGAGACCAGGCTGGATTGTATTTGATTGGATCGTTTGTCAATTTCGTGAGATCTGGCAAATTCAGCATTGCCAAAAAACAAAGCCTAGGAGGACCTTGGGGATTCCACCCAAATTGGACAGTGTTCCCAAAGTTCTGAAAAGATTGGCCTGTATTTTGAAAGGTACCAGGCTGCTCGAAGTAACTAGCAGAACCCACTAAACTAAAAGGTGACCCTTGTGGTCCAGTAAAACTCGAAGTTTGACCAACTCCAACCAAAACACCTCCAAAACCAGCGAAGTTCCCTCCTAAAGCATTATAAGGAGTTGATAACCCTTGATAAGGATTCCAAGTGGTAGCTAAAGGAGGAATACTTTGAAACGAACTAACTATGGAGTACGATATATTCCCTTGTTGGCCAGAAAATGGATTCCAAGTTCCTATGCCACTAACCGCAGGATTAGTCTAACCTTGAAAGGGATTACAGCCTTGACCTGTAGAGGAGAAAGGCATAAATCCTATCGTCAGGTTGGAATGTGGTATGTGACCACTTCCAAAAGAAAAACCCTGAAATGAAGTCGATCCACCCATCATGGATGTGGAGGCACTAAATGGAACTAATGGAATACCCTGAGAATGGGTCCCAAATGGGAAAAATCCAGAACTAGATGCATTGGCTTGGGAATTTCCACTCGTAGAAGGAATGGAGGTACACCCAACTAAGGATGTGCTAGCGAAAGACCCAAATAAATATGCAGAGGGGATGGAAATAGTTCCTCCCCCTTGTACTGATGTTGGAGTCTGCATGGTTATAGCACTTGTGGTAGAAGCCATGCTTCCAGTGGTGGTCATCGAAGGTAAGTGCGTAATATGACCTGGACCTGACGGTCTATGTGTCAGAGTCCCAACGTATTGTAATATGTCTGGATGATTAGAAGGTAGAGGAGAATTCGGAGCCGCTAACGACTCTTCTACCTCAATGTTATCTTCTGATTGAAAGAGAAATCAAGAAAGAACTGGGGTGTTCCTCTCTAGTTCTGCGGAAGTACCAGACCTATCTTGAACACTAATGCCCCTGGGGGGAGGATAAATCCCCGATGCGGCGGCTGTCATGGGATGAAATCCACTAGCAGTATTACCTCTGTGCCTTCTAGGAGAAGGCTCTAAACTTAGTGGTGAAAGACCATGAAGTCTTCGAGATCGTCTAGGCGATCGGTCAGCCACTTTGAATTTTTTATTAAGATCTAATTAAAGACTCAAAAAAATGAAAGCTAGGGCAACTAAGAGCACAGAGCACACACTAAAAAGTCCCTAAAAGATCTCAGCCAGTCAAACAACTTTTAAGTATTTCTACTCCGGGTGATGAGGATCGAACACCAAAATACAAGAAAGTGAAGTAAGGGGCATTTCGAAGATAGTTTGGGATAATGACGGCCCAATCCTACCAGTGAAGGTAATAGAGGAAGTTAAGTTGACCTCTTAACAACAGCCTGTGCCAGTGCAAGCCCCCAAGCTTCGCAAGGGTGCCCTCTAGAAGTACCGCTGAGAGTGATACAATGTCGACCTTAGGTGCCACGAGATTCCCCTCCACAACCACCTGTGTAGATCCCTAGGAGAAGCAACTAAGGTTACCAACTCGTGTCAAAAGCCAAGTGGAACAGTCTTGAGGTAAGATCCGACAAGTAGGAGAGGGGGTGTCTCTCTTCCTTATCTTCAAAAACCCTCGTGCTTAACTCCCAGATTCAGAGCTTTCTTAGTCTCCCTAATGCTATTGGATTTGCACTCGTTATTTACACTTCTATGTTTGATAGTTCAAAGTGCCATTGGAGAGTTTTCTCTCCACACACCTAATCCAAGGCCCTAAAATATCCTAAAACTTGTTGGTGTGTCTAAATTGACAGTATAAAAAGTTCTAGTATATTTTAATTAGCCCTTGTTTTTAAATGGGTTGTTCTTAAGTCAAGGGATAAGCAGAAATGAAACTTGTGGTGTTTTTTGATGCAAAAGAAATTAATAAAAACCAAACTATATGCAGATGCACTCGTTTCATTCTTCGATGAAAGAAATTTCTACTAGGTTCTAAGGAACTTCTAAGAAAGCAATAAATTTTTCTTTTCTGTTCTTTTAACAAGCTTCACACTCACAAAAATTAACAAAACTATGGATGCCCTAAAAGATGCACAAACTATCCTAATGCAATGAGTATATGCTGATGCAAAAACTTAAGACTACTCTAAAGCAAAGAATGAAAGTAACTTGTTTATCACTTCTAATTAGCCACTTAAGATGTTTAGATAGAATATAAGTTGCTAATGCTCATTTTCGTCCAAACACTAAAAGCAAATCTCAAGAAAAACAAAAATGCACTTTCACTTGCAAAAAGAAACCAAATCAAAACAACGCCAAAGAAAGCAAAAACCAAGTTTTCAAGAAGTTTTCTTCAAAAGAAAAAACAAAAAATGACTTTTCAAAAGTGCTCCAAATACTATTGAAAACTTTGAGACCAAAGAATAGGCAATAAAAACACTTTGCAAGTTATCAACTCAAAATGGGTGAAAACTCAACAAAATAGGTGTTTCAAGATGCTCTTAACGATCAAAAAGCAGCAAAAAGAGCTTGGTGACAATGATCAAAATATCAAGAAAGACAACTCTCAAAATCGTCACTTAACAACTTTCAAAAAGGAAGAAAAGCAAATGGACACAAGATGCGGTTTTGACACAAAGCAAGAAGATCACAAAGATAAAGTTTGTCACAAAGATTGAAACCAATCTTTCTATCCTAGAAGACTAGAACAGCCAAGATTCTCAGAGAGAAATCTCGTGTGCTCAAACACAAATGATGACACTTGCAACAAAACAAACAAGACCAAAACTTTCCACAAACGGAGAGAATTCAAAAACGGAAACTTGCTATAAAAACAAAGACTAAAAACCAAACTTGACTGCTCAAGAAACACTCAAACCAGCAAACAGATTTACTGAACAAGAAAGATTTGCAAAAATCTTGGAAAATTAGGGTATACGTGACTATGTCAATGCACAGCTATGTGTTTACATGATTCAACCCAAAGAAACCTGTGTATACACGGGTTCATATGGGGAAACTTTCATACACACGCTTATGTAACCTGGCAAAACTGCATATATAACAGTTCATAAGAAAAAGCAAAAAAGGGGTCTGAAGAAACTGTTCAGACTTAAAGTCTGAGTTCATATAGGAACAAACAATTCAGTTATAGAAAGAAAATCAAAGGCTGAGCCCTGATTGGCTTAAATTAACCCAAACTAGGAACAACAATATTGTTGTCCCGAGTGGAGTCGCCAACTCTGTTGAGGGGCAAAGTCCCCTAGAGTTTTGGGTCAATACCCTAGCAGAGCAGGGATTATCTACAACAAAAAACAAGCATTCCACACAACCATGATACTAAAATAAGCAAACTATGCGAAGAGATGTGCACCTGAGGATCCTTCATTCGGGTAGATCCAGCCAGGGTCCAAACCTTCTTGGAGTTCCTTTCGATCCTTAAACCTACAAAACAATTAATTCAAAGAAGCACATCAGTATATGGACCAAGCATCATATAGAAATCAACTTCATAACATATTGAAAGGTAGTTAGTTATACAATTGAAACAATGATTCATATACAAACCATAACAACAACATCATAAGCATGAAGAAGATTGATTTCGGGAACAAGACAAATATTTCTTATTGCAGATAACTAAAACAAAGTAAGGAATGATATTACCTGAATCTTCCTCTCGTTGGCTCCAAGCAAAATCGTCCTTCGGATCTGTCCAATCCCAAGTCTTCAAAAGGCTCCTTCCATGACTCACACAAGGATATCTCAGCTAGTAAAAAGACATCATAAGTCAAGGAAACAAGGGTTTCCTATAATGGGGGAAGTGCTGGAAGCACAAGGATATTTAGACCTGATCAGGGATAATCTCAGCAGAGTGATTTTTCTCTCTATTCTCTCCTCCCTTAGGCCTTCCCATTGAAGCCTTTTTATACTTCTCCCAAAGTAGTTTTTGGTTGGGAACAGTTGGGCCATAGGCGCTAATAGGTAATCAACAGGTAAAACTCGTGATATCCACCCGAAATTAAGGAGATTTATTTTTTTAAGTGTTTTAAGACATATACACGGGTTGGGTATACACAGACCCACGTACACACGTGTTTAGCTCAAGGCAATGTCGCAAATAGGGAGTAAAACATTGTTTTTTTAAGTATTTGGACTAGGTCTAGAAGGAGGGGTTGCCCTAGGCCATGAATGCAGCATCACAAACATCAAGAGTGAGATTCGGAGCTATAATAGGTATATATTGTTAAAAACAAACCTTTTGTATTCAATACCCCATTTAATATGGAAATATTTGGTTAAGAAGAAAACATTATATATATGGTAATTTTATGCCAAGGAGATAGAAGGGAGAGAAGAGTTTGGAGGCAGCTTTGAAGATTTGGAGGCAAAACTTTGTAGGTTTATTTTGGGAGTTGTAGGAGGTCTTTTTCTAAGCCGCCAGTTGCATTGGAATTCTGAGGTGGAGCAGGAAACAGTTGGACCAGTCAAAGATCATTTTTATGTAATTTTGATTTATTTTTATGGCTTTGAATATTTAATACAAAGGCCTCCCCGTTGAAGACCAGGGTCGGGAGATGTAGGCTTGAAGATAGTCGAACTTTGTTAACACTCTCTTGTGTCACTATCCTTTGCATGTTTCTTGTTCTTATTTGCTACAAATTTCTCATAAGTTCTTCATGCTTAAATGTTTATGTGCTTTAAATGGTGTTTTTCAAAGTCATGTATTAACACTTTTTAAAAGTTAGTAAATCACATTTCAATTAAAGATCAGATCTGGGATCATACAATTAGGAGAAGTGAGATGCCCACCCTCTTCTCCTATTCCTGAAGAAGCTGAACATACCTCTATTACTGCCTTGAAGGAGTCACATGAACAGGTTGAAGAGAAGAATAAAAAGATTGGGGAGAATGTGGCTTCTCATCTTGAAGCCCAATCAGTATCAGAGTATCATACCAGATTACTATTAGCCATGGATTTAGAAAGAAATCAACTCAAACTTTCTTTTTCTCATCCTTCTGCTTTGACAATTTCTTCTACAACAAGATTCAAAACTGTAAAATTAACTATGGATGAAAGGGATATTCCATTACCTGAAAAAGCAAACTGGGGAACTTATTTACAGTGATTTAAGCAAGAGATCATTGGCAGCAAATAAAGCGGAAGCTTTATTGGGGAAGGTAATAAAACAATTAAAATTAGGAAAAATCACTTCTAGGGCTTTGCATATCCAAAATGAGGAACTCAAGAAGTTAATTGTCAACCTTGGAGTAAACCCAAAAGATAAATCTTTTGTTCAAAAGCTTTTACAGGGGGGGAGAATCAAAGACTCAAGTATTGAGGAAGAAGTTGAAGCTTCTTGCAATTGAACATGTTATGAATCCAAAAGTGGCTCATGTTGAAAAAAAGAAGGAACTCATAACTCAAGAATTACTTGAAAGGAGTAAGGAATTGACTACTTTGAGTGGATTGAAGGCAAGCTTGTAGAAAAAAAAAAATACTCATGTGTGCACAATTATTGTGCAACTAGATTCTGAAGGCCCTGTTGATAAAATTACCAGGGTCATGACAAAATTAAAGATTTCAGAGGATGAAATGAAGAAAATCCAAAAGAGTCTGGATGATACTACAAAACATTTGAAGATTAAAGAGAGATAATTGAATATGGTAAAGGAAAGTGCATCACAACATCGGAAAAAGTATCAGACAACATGTGATGAGATCAAAGAACGAAAGGAGAAGTTGAAAGGTAATATGTCTCTGATACAGGTCAAAGAGATAATTTGGAATGACATCATTCAACAGTTGAAAGTAATATGGGATTATATGTTGATTATGTCAGAGGAGAAAACCATTGTCAGAGATTTAGAAGTGATCATTGCTTCTAGTAAAGAAAAATCACAACGAAGTGCCCAATTAGTAAAGAAAATGATTAATTTTCTTAATTCTAAATCATCTTAAGAATTGAGAACTATGGAGATTGAAGGCAAAACAACTCTTGTTCTAGAAATAAATAAAATGGTACAAAAGAATCTTTATAGAAGAAATACATAGGAAAAGATGGGAGAGATCAAGCAATTTGTTTTGAAATTCAATACATACTTTGACAAAAGGACGAGGGCAAGATTGCCCTCATGTTGGGATCATCAAGATAATCTACTCCTCTGGGAGACATATGAGACACTGTTGGTAGAGGAAAAAAGTAAGATTGATTCTTCACATTAGAAAATAGAAACATTAAAGGGCTTTACCACTATGAATTATTTACAGAGAGTTGTTATGGTTGGTCAAAACCCTCTTCACAGAGAAACCAACCTACAACCAAATTACCAATTTCAGGATGGCTCATGTTAGGCTTATCAAGTGCCCAAGTTCAGACTTATCAATATGGAAAAAGTGCATAGCATTTATGTCACCAAGTGAAGTTGTTGAAGCTGGACCTTTTACAAGCTAGCCTACTCAAAAATCACAAGTCATGCAATGAAAATCAGTGACATAGTTTTTCTCATGAAATATTTCAAAAAATATTATATATTGTAATTTTGAGTCAATATATTTTAAGTTTTAAAGTTTAAGTCCTTGGGAGGATTGAATAGGGCTTAGAGTAGTTTTTTAAACCATTTAAGCAGTTTATGGCAGTTAACATTTTTTATAACTGTCATTTTTGTAATGTCAGTACAAAAAGACTTTGGAGAACCATTTTTGGGGTTTTGAATTTTGACTTCAGAGAGAGAAAAAGTTGTTGTGTAATGTGTTATCTTTTCTTGAGTTTAATAAAAGCTTCTTGGATGATTCCAAACTGATTTTTGGGTATAATACGTGTTCCTCGCTATTGTAAGTCATTTATTGTTTCCTCTTCTTTTGGAAAAATGTTATGAAGCTGCTGGTTATTTTTATAATACAGATTTACTTTGCTCACAGTACCTGTAAATTTTAATCAAATAACCTTAAAATTGCGCTCCATTTTTCCACACATACATACATTCTCTAAGTTTCTCGTGCATTCTACTAAGGTTTAAATAAAAGGTTATGTAGTTGCAGTGTTTTGCTTTGAACCTTCCATTTTTCTCTTTCTCACTCTGCTACAATTTTTAATTCATTTTCATAGTTGCTGAGGCCATCCTAAGAAGTATTTCTATTTCAAGAAGTTTTCCTTTGCATTACGAGTGAAAATAATCTTTGAATAATCATAATGGGACAACAAACAATATTTATTATCTTTTTGTATAGATGTCCTAGGCCTCTTCTCATTGAGAGGTTGTCTGTAGGGTTAGAACATAGCTTATAATATTAGACTTTATAATATTGGGTTTAATATTACTAGTTATAATATTAGGTTGATAATATTAGGATTTTATATTAGGGTTATAATATTGGATTTATTATTAAGGTTTAGAATATTGGGTTTATTATTAGGGTTTATAATATTTAGTTTATAATTTATGGTTTATAATATCAACTTAATATTAGGATTTATGATATTGGGTTTAATATTAGGGTTTATAATATTATATTACTATTAATATATGTCTATTGTCGTATATCAACCACATTTACTAATGTAATTATGCATGTGCTTGATGTATTATTGGATATATCAACCACATTTATTAATGTGGATGTGCAAGTTCATATGACACACATGAATACAACTTGGTTTTCATCTTCCAATTTTTTTTTTAGATTTCTCTTAAACTTTTCTTTATCTTAATACCTTTCACTTTCCTCTCAAATAAATAAACTAAATTCACATAACCATATATATATATATATATATATATATATATATATATATATATATATATAATTTAATTTAATTTAATGAATTTAATATTAACTTACATTATTAAAAATATTTTATTAAATTTCAAATAGATAATAATTTCTCTTTTAATCTCCAAATTTTATTAACAAAAGGAAAATATCTCCATACAATTTCATAGCCTTGGCTAAAGGGAAAATATTTCCATACAATTTCATAGCGTTAGCTAACATGGCAATGGGCACGAATAAATGTAATTTGGATTTGTCCTAAATTTTGACGGCAAAGGGAAACTATTTCCATACAATTTCATAGCCTTGGCTAACGGGCAATGGGCATGAATAAATGTAATTTGGATTTGTCATAATTAGAAATGTAATGGATTAATTTCTTTTTAACTATTAAATTATTTTTTATAATTTTTTATGAGTAGTATAATTTATTTATTTTTAAGATTAAATATAATTATTTATTAAAAATTATTTTGAAAAATATAATTTTAGTTTTATAATTAATAATAGAGATAGTTATATAGTTGTTATTTTAAAATGTAAGTTGGACTTTTATTATTATTAAAAGAAAATCACCCTAGTCACAATTACTATTTGTAGATGGTTTGTAAGGTAAAGCTTTATTTTGTTGGATATTTTTAAAATCATAGATTTTAACATATTTCTTTACATCCAAAAACAACTTTTACTCTAATATTATTTATTTTTATTAATAATTTATTATTCAATGATGAAATACCACAAAGTTCAAAATTGAAAATTAGACATTTTTTAAATATTAATAAACAATTTAAACAACCGAATATCATATTTTAACTTTAATATATATATATATTTAATTTTTAAATAAAAAAACTAATAATTATAAAAACTGTGTAGAATTTGTTTACTTTATTTGATGGCCAATTTTTTGTTTATAATTTTCTACCTTCAGTATCTTGTTGTTCTTTTAATTCAACATCTACTATTTTTCTTAACTTATGGTGGTCCCTGGTGTACTTAAGTTTTTCGTGAAAGCCAAATGAATTCATCTCTGGGGACCTGCCAGAAATGGACAGATTGACACGCGTCATATGATATCGACGTTGAAGTGACTGTAGTGTTGTTGGATATGGCAAATTCAAGGCTGCTTTTATTATTCTTTCCCGTGACAAACATATCAGAATAGACTTCACCATGGGGACATGGCTGCTTTCTGGGTTACTTCCAACTTCCAGTCGTGCGGTAGGCGGGACCTTCAATGAATTGGCAGGTTCTTTTCGCAGTTGTCTATAACGCGACATTTTGAAAGCCTTTCTGGTGAGTTTTTCTGGTCAAAATCCGGCAGCAATTTATTCGAATAGCAAGTTTGATAGCTAGTTTCTGCACAATCAAAGCGTCCCGGGGGTTTTTGAGGGTGCTGAATCCAAATATGCAGTTAAAAACCCATTTTAACTACAACAAATCAAGATTTAACCTCAATTTCTTCCGCCGGATTCCATCACCAGAATCTCCAAAAAATCACATTATAGACAACTCCGTTCTTTCCCGCTCACGATATGAAAGTGAAATGTGACATGGGGCAGTCAGGACGGTGTCACCGTATCAAGCACGAACCAATGTATGCATCTTACATTGCATTGCCTTGACAGGCGAAAGGAAAAATAGAAACTCGGTTTTGCTTTATGGAGCGAAGGGACCCACTTCCCGGTCACACAAAACGATTCATACATGCGTACTATCAGAAAAAGGTAAATACCTTACAAGTCACTAGCAGAACACAGTGTTGTTTACGGGTGGGTAGTCTAACCAGGTCGAGGAGTTGTCTGAAAAGTTATGGAAATTCCGGTCATATTTAGAGAAAATTTGGCAAGGATTTTTGTAAACAATAACTCGTCCGCCTTCTTAGACTACGCAAAGGGGTATGCCTGATAGATTAATCTCTTTTCTTACTTCATAAGAAGATGGAAAAGGCTAATCATACATGGAAGAGATTTTATTTCCAAATAAAATTTTAATTGGATTTGACTAAAATTTAAAAATAATTTATATTTTTGTACCATTTGAGTTTTGAATTACAAAAATATGATATTTCTAGAAAGTTTTTATTGTTTTTTTTATGATAGGCAAGTGTCTTACCATAAAATAAATCTCAAACAATATAAATAAGTACCAAAACTCACATTCACAAATTTATAATAAAAATAAATTATTTTTAGAAAGTTAATTTATTTTAACAGTTTTGCATTTACTTTTATAATGTAAAAGGCATTCAAGAGTATGTATGGTAAGAAGTGTTCTAGTGAGAAATCAATTTTAGTTACATATTTTGTTTTATGAATTGTTTGTATAGTAGCTCACTAAAGTACATTTTGACATGTGTATAGACAATGGAAGACTATGATCGATACATCATAAGTCCACAATACTTTTCTAGATAACTTGTGAGTATAATGGATGATATCCATGTATCACGATAGATGGAAGTAAGTTCATAGGATGACCAATTACTTAGTCTTTGTGGTCAAATTGATCTTAGGTCCTCGAGTACAATAGGTTCCCAGTTAATCTGAGGTATGAATGGTATGATTGGTTTCTAGCTAATACGTGACAACAATTCTTCAGGTGGAGGAGCATGCACAGTGTTTGCAAATTGTGTTGTTCTCATTTGAGAAAATCAAGTGTTGATTAGAGGATGAATTTTTTAGTGGAATGACTAGTCTACAACAGGGAGGGAAAAAAGATTCTTAATACAATACAAAGATCTTTGGAGCTTGTTCCAAGGAAAGTAGGTGCCATTTTAAGCATTATGATAGAAAGGAATATTGGTTGTGGCAATAACAAAGGTTGGATGATGGTGGATTAATGAAGGTAAAATATTGAGTGGTATGTTGAATAATAGCATACTCATGACCATATTGTAATGTAATCCACACATTGTAGTTGTAGCAAGTATATATGTCGTGTTTTGTTTTGATGTAGCGGTTCTTGAAGTGTTTTGTACCTGGTATCTCCATCAGATGGAGTTTGTTGTATGTACTCATATCTATGTAACATGTAAAGGGCATATCATCATAAGGTCCGTAGAGGATTGCATACCCCTTTATCATTTTTCCTAGATGACTTGGTAGCCTATCTAATTCAGTTCAAAAGCCTCTATTAAGGAGTTCTTTAACACTTGGAGGAGTGGGACATGTATTGGTTGGATGCACTATGAGTGGACCATATTTGTTGTTTACTATGAGAGGTGACATTTTAGATATAGGGAGATTTCATGTAACAGCTTCCTCCCACACTTACCCAAGTTAACCAGTCCATCGAGGTAAATATGCGACGAAGAGTTACTATGATATGATTCAAATCCCCAAGTATAGTTGAGGAAGTGGAATCGACATACCAAAACCAAACTGACCTTCCTTAGGAGCTATATGACCCCCAGGGGCTAACCAATCACTCGAAGTGCCCAACCTAAGAGTTAACTTGCTTTTTAACTGAACTAATCCCCCAGTAGATCACATGACAAGCCCTCCATGTGACTGTAACCCTCCACTCGCTCCCACAACAAGGGCTCCATGTGTCTGCAGACTTTCTCACCTAATATTGTGTCAGCGGCTACGAGATTTAAGCCGCTTTTTCAGGCTAGTCTCCATACCACTTCCCAGAACTTCATGAAACTTTCCAGAACAATGAATGACACTAGGACAAATCCTTTCACACAAAAATTATACAAGAACTTGACCTAATCAAGCCTATCCATGATAGGAATTTCATCAAACACATCATGAACATGTAATCTAGATGTCATAATTACATATTTGATCATATGGGTCTAATACTTATCTGAGAATCGTCAATAAGGTTGAATGCCCTCTCGCAATAGATGCACTATCATCTATTAGGTCATTCATTCATTAACATTGCATCTACTAACCAAAACATGGTGAGAGCCATAACTCAAGTTTGTCATAAAACCATGCTTGTAACCAACATATAACCAAATAAACAATAATAATAGAACAACCATCATAACCACATAATAACAAGTACATTTACATATAAAATGCAAGAGGAAAAGAGCTCTTATTAACATATGAAAATATAACCAAGTCTGGGACTTCTACGTGCCACCCGGCCATAGATTGGGATGAACCAAATCTTTCTTTTAGCTAATCACCCATGTGCCATATTCCAAGCATGAATGTGGGATCTCATGGAATAAACCAAGAAAACCAAACCAGGGCTTCCAAAGGCCAAACCACCTCAGCCCTCAACTAGTGATTCCACCTCACGGTCGGAAATCACTAACCATCACCAGATCAATCTTTATCAAAGCTATCTAGGGCTCCAAAGTGTTTGTTCCAACCAAGGCTTCCAAGACTAGTAACTCAACCCACAATTGTCATCGAGCTCCAGAGTGTTTGTCCATCCAAGGCTTCGAGGACTAGTAACTCAACCCACCAAGGGCTCTAGAGCATTTTTCCAACCAAGGCTTCTAGGACTAATAACTCAACCCAAGTTGTTACAAAGCTTCCAAAACGTTTTCCCAACCAAGGCTCCAGGAACTAATAACTCAACCCACAACCATAAGGAACATGAGCACCAACCAGAAAAGAAAAAAAGGTAAAACCCACAACATCATGACTATCCAGGAAATGGCAAGGCTAGGAAAAACCACTGTCAATCCAGTAAACCCTCCATGCCAATGGAAGACCATAACCAAATAACCACATGCATATGCCAGGCATGCCAAAACTAGCGAGGAAATCATACATGAAACTCATTACCTGCACGCAAAACCCATTGTAGTTATTGATCTCGTTGTCCCCTTGTGCTTCTGGCTTTTCCTTTTCTTTCTTGCTCCAAATCCCAAGTATGCCACAATGCTCTAGGAGTGCTCCAAGAAACTCTAAGTGTGCAAGAGTATGAAGAGAGAGAATAAAATAGAGGTCTCCACCATAGAATTGACAAAAAGTTGTGAACTAATCCTCCAAATCCTTTTTATCATTGAGGGCTCTATTTTCTTCAATTTTCCATTATTTTCCTTCAATTTTCTCCTCATATGCAACCTATGACCTTTCACCTTCCTTTTCTCCTATTTTCAATTATTTTCATAAATAAAATGCCAATAAATGTCTCATGCCTTTTCAAATCCTGTCATTGCCTTTGCCAGTTTCCATAGCCATTAATTAATCACAAGTGATCCTCATCACTACGATTTTTTCCTAACATTCAGCTTGGAATACATAGCCCACATCTGATCAACCATCTCCCATGTAGCTTCATTGGGACCAAAGTGCTTCCACTGCACTTTAACCTGCTCAATTACTTGGTTCTAGAGCATGAGCATCTTTCTCTACAAAATGCACTGAAGTTCTCACTGGAATTTTCCTTCTAGTTCCACCTACAATACAAACCAGTCAATCACATGATCAACATATTTAACATACTTCTTAAGTAATGACATACATAAAACATCATGGACTTTCTTAAGTAATGACATATAGAAAACATCATGGACTTTCATTGTCGAAGGCAGTGCAAGTTTGTAGGCCACTGGTCCAATCTTGTCAAGGATCTCGAAAGGCCTGCAATACTGAGGTGCTAGCTTCGCACATGATCCAATCCTCAAGGGCTTCTTCTTGGGCTTGATGTGAAAATACACATATTCCCCAACCTGAAACTCCTTAAATTCCCTGTGTTGATCTTCATAACTCTTCTGCATATCCTGTGTTGCCTTTAGATTCTTCTTGATAACCTACATTTCCTATTCCATCTTTGCCAACTTGTTTGGTCCTATCAATACCTTGTTCACCAGATCACTCTGACTAATAGGAGTATTAAAACTCTGCCCATAGAGTGCCTCAAATAGACTCATCCTCACAGACTCCTGATAACCTGTTGTAGCTGCTACAACCACCCTCCAAATGTTTTCCTGTGCCTTGATTTTGGAGCCTCCCTTCTGTCCACAGGAACTAATCATTCATTGTCATTAAGTATTCATGCTATGTTAAAGACTTATATTTTCATGCAGTTCTTGTGATTTCTTGTTTTGATTCCGATTTGAATCTTTTCAACCACTGGCTAGCTTCTTCCCACACCTTGTAGCATTGTCAGTATTCCATCCAGAAAATAAGCAATATTGGAAGGTAGGCCAACCTTAAGCTTTTGAATTGTGCAATCCAAATAGGTAGGCTAGCCTTCAACTCAAAAATTGTGAATTATGGGAGACAACTGGTCCTTGAGCTCAGAAACTGCGCAAATCTTCCCTTGCTCTCAGAAACAACGCAATTCACTGAGTCAAGGAGTTGCCCAATCCCTTGTAGTTGGGAACTGCGTAATCCTTCTTAGCAATGTCAATGGTCAATTTCTCGAAAAAAGAAAAAAGAAAAAAGAAAAAGCAATTCCTAGAAAACAGGGAAAGATCATTTAGTTTCCCAAATAATGGAAATAGTTACTATTTTTGATCCTCCACCAAGTGTCGCTTTTTCCTTGATTTTAGGCATGCACGTCATAAACCCTAACCAACCTAGATATATATATTAAATGCCCTTAGAGCTCATTTTCACATTTGATCTTGGAGCTCTAGACTTCCCAAGGAGATCAAGGAGCCTTTGGTGGAGTTTGCGACACTTTTCCGGGTGAATTTTGCATTTGTCATCTTTTGTCGCTTTTTGTCATTTCACTTTTGTGAGTGTTGTTTTTCTTATTTCTTTTCATGGTTGCTAGAGTTTTAACTTATATTAGGTTCTACAAGTGTTGGTTCGGTCTATCATTTGCCTTTTACAAGTGTTGGATCAACTTTCCTATTTTTTCCGATTAACAGTCGTCATTTTAGACACTGCCCATGCATGTTTGTTTTTCCCATTGCATATTTGATCTTATTCACTTGATTTGCACTGATCTATCTATCCTTACTCAGATCTACACTCTAACTTGCACCATCACTAAAATTTTCCTTTCTGGGCATATCTTCCCTTTACCTTGTCAGCATTTTCCTTGCTCAAATGGGCATTGCGCAAGTTTAGGGCTCAAGCCTTATGATTAGCCTCTGAGACAGTGTAATGCGCAATACCTGCCTTTCCTAAATACACATTCATAGTTCCAGGGCTCAAGACCCACCCTTGGCCACTGAGACTGTGTAATGCGTAGTCTCTCCCTCAGTCTACCCAGGTTGAGACTGCACATTGCATAGTCTCAAGCCTCAAGTTGCTCCCTTGGCTACTGAGACTACACAATGCACACTTCAGGAAGTCATTCCTTTCCCCCATCTGAAGAATTGTGCAGTCTTTCCCTTTAGCCTTGTGGGTGCTTCCTTGATCTTGCTTTGAGAGTCAATTTGCTGAAGCTAATTCATGTTTTACATGAGTGCATTTTCCTCCAACAGGTATTGAAGTTGTTGAGCACTTCTCTTCATTAGTTACTGTCATCATGGCCCCCAAGAGATTTGCTTCAAAGGACACTATAGAAAGAAACGTCGAGGAGGAAGTTGAGAGTACACCGAACTTACCAATTTTCTCAGATACTCAATTGCTCATACAGAGAGTCAGATATCACATGGCACAAAGTGAATGAAGCATTTTCAACAAGAAGCTTCAAAGTAGATCTTGAGTACCGATAGTTGTATATCAATGTCCAAAGGTCAGGGTTACATAAGGTTGCATGTAGGTACTTGACTTTACTATGTGCATACATTGTCAGCTGGATAATATTTCACACAAATGCAAAGACTATGACTCTTAGCAGTGCCAACAGAGAGAATTTCCTCTTTTCTAGCACCGAATTACCATCTCATGTATCATTTGTCGGAGCCAGAATTATTGATGGATTCTTATTTCTATGCGAACGCCAACTACTTGAGCACAAAGGATATTGTCAAAAGCTAGGTGAAAGAGCCAACAAAGTTCCGTCAAACACCCACCAACACCTACAAGACAAAATATCTCAAGAGGGCCTATCAGATCTTGATAGTTCTATGTTGCAGAATCTATGGTTAGCAAAGTACCGAGACATTCCCCGAAGGGTGGGCATTCTTACTGAATCAGGTTGTGAACGAAGGAAAACCATTCAACTTGTCAGACTTGTTGGCTCAATCGCTAAAGATCCATGTAGCCAATGCCAAGAATCCTCCCAAGGGCAAGCAAGCCATATTTTACATGTTTGCCTACCTACTGGATGCAATATGTGCTCACAATTCATTTCCAAGCATGAATTGGACCTAGTCACCAAGAGAGAATTTCATGCACATTTACTGCAAGCTTCTTTCAGAGTGTATCCATAAGGGAGTAATGGAAAATATGACTCATCACTTCCTCATTCCATTGTATAAGTTAATATTTAAGGAAGAGCCACCTTGATGTTGCGTGGGGCAATGGAAGCAGTGTCAGAAATAGCATATTGGTTTGCCTCACCAGGTGGCACTTTCCTTAGAGTGTTTGGCAGACAAAAGTCTCCACATCTTCTACTAAGGTATACCATCGATAAGTTAGTCATGAAAGAAGTTGCTTACCATATTTTTACAGGGTTGTCAGCAGTTTTTCACAGGAAGAATAAAAAACCTTGGCCCACTCTTCCTATGCAAATCAGATTGCACAAAATCAAGAATTTGAAAGTCACAGACACTGAAGGAAAGGATATAATGAAATTCACATTCGTTCATCTAGATTTCAATCCATACGATCCAAGGAATGTTTGTAAAGACCAATGTGTAAGGATTCATTTCCAGTGGCCTAGCAGGACATTATATAGGCTCGAGGAGGAAGAGATGAAGAATTGTTACAATGCCTCTAAGTCTCTTGAACCAGTCAGTTTTGCAAGAACATCACAGGTTACTCCGCAGAAGGAAGTAACTCCAGAGGCAGAAACAAACAAAAAGGCACAACCTAGTGCACGAAAATGGCAAGAGTAAAGTTGCACATAATCCAATGGAAGAGCAAAACTGCAAGATGAAAGCAGATCCAATCATTTTGAAGGCATCCATGGCAGCAAAGAATAAGAGGATTCTGGAAGCAGAATAGAAGCAGAGGGAAGAACAAGAGCAGAGGAGATTGGAAAAGAAAAGAAGAAGCAAGAAGAAGAAGAAAGGAATAAAATGGAAGAAAAAGAAGCAATATGGATACAAGTTGAAGAACAAGAACAAAACTGAAAACCAGATGAAGAGAGCTAATAGATGCAGCATAAGGAGTTCACTCAAGATATTGAGAAGTTGATTGTGATTCAAGACATGGAGGTGGAACCGGAGTCGCTGAACCAAGATGTTGATATGATGTCAAGCACTCAACAAGTCACCATTCAGTCTCCCTCTCCTCTGACAACAGAGCAAGCTCCAAGCGAAGAAGATAAAATTGTTCCTCTTGATGATGGTCCAGTCATGGACACGTACTATCTTACTTACAACGAGCTTTCGAAGAAGATTGTACATGAAAGGAGGAAACATTTTCCAGACGGTCTCACATCTCACCTTCATCGAAGAAAGGGTGATTGTGACAAACACCAATAGGAATCCAAATTCCATTTCCGCAGCAAACTTGGCCTTCGCAGGAGTAACGAATTCAAACACAGAATATCCAATGGCCGAGAATAAAGAGATGGCAAAGAAACTATAGGCTACATGGCAACAAATTGAACAACTTCGAGCATAACTACATAACATAGCTCCCACACAAGTATATTTGGAAGAAATTAAGGCATACATACTTGGAGAAGTATCAACATTGGGAGATACCATGCAAAACCTTTATGAGGAGCTTGTCACCGTGCATAAGGTAGTTGTCCAATTGCATGACTTGCAACAAAAGTGTAAATATCATGTTAAAGCTCTTAAGGTTGTTCAAACAGTGACTGGTGTCGTGCATGAGTGGTCAATACAGTATAAAGGGGCACCACTTGAGTTGGGGAAGAAAACAAGGCAACAAGTGGAGTTGGAGAAAACAAAAGCTTGGATTCTCATCTAGAATAACAAATAACTCACCTCGTCCATTGCCAAAATTAAGGCCTCATATGCACGATTGTACAACAACATGGATTTCATGGTGAAAGAGAACAACACCCCATTAGTTGGCTCACTCAGTAAAGCCAAACATAGGAATCAGGTCAGGCAAGAGATTGAAGAATACTTGGATCAATTTAGATAGATTTCTACCAAGGAAGACCTAGAAGTGAATAGGCAAAACATGTAGAATTCCATTGGTGGCCCTATCCAGATCAATACTATGTTGCTCCTGCTAGGGAAGGAAACTCATACTAGTTCCAAATCAGTGTACCTGGATGCCATGAAGGCTAGAGTTTGCTTCTAGCCTGATCCCATCGCACAGTTTGGGGAAGTCACCGTGCAATATAAAGCTTGGCACCTATATGTGACCAAGAAAAAACAAGTTGAAGTTGTTGAGCTGGAGTTTCCACAAACTCAAGCTTAATTTGTTTAGTCTTATTAGGTTGTCTAGTTGGCTCTACCCAATTTTATCCTATATGGGTATGAGTATATTGTAATATTCTTTTGTAATTAATTTGTAAGTGAAATTCCAAGTGTCAATTGTGAAATGTGAAGAGTCATGTTGTAACGAAGTTGAAGAGACATCTTGTAAAGAAGTTGAAGAGTCATAAGGGAAGTCCATGTCACAAAGGGAGATGAATAGTCACCCCTTTTTCTATAAATATGTTCTCATAACTCATGTAAAGGGATTTTAGGAGCCAAGCTTTTGGATAGGGTTTTTATTAGGATCAAAAGCTTTGGAGTTTTATTGAGGCCCTTGGCTTCTTCGTAGCATAAAAGGGGTATCTTTCTTTGGAAGAGCAAGTGTAGACTTTATGTTCCACTATTGGGAATAGTGGTTTGTCAATGGTATATGTGTTGGGGACTTTCACTTTAATAAAATCTTGGAGTCGACACATTTTCATACATATGTTGTGAATATAGCAGGATTATTCTTGTTATGTTTCCAATATATGTTGTTTCACTTACATTAATGCTTATGAACTATTTCGTTTGAATTAGTATGAATCTTATTAAATGTGTGTTGTTATGCACTTTCATCATGGTTAACTTGTAAACCATTTTGCAGGCTAACTTGTGATGTATTTTATTCTTGTGCGTTCCTTTCAAGATGCGTACTATTATAGGCTTCTAAGGGGCCCACTCGTTTCCCCTCGTTGTGTTAGAACCTTTTAAACAATGCACTTGACCCTCCACAAAGTCACACACTTGTTTCACCAAAGTCACAAATACACTGTTTTATGTGTTATTGTAACCAAGGAACATCATTAAAACCCATTGCTTGGAAAACCAACCCGTATTCCGGATGGGGTTCCTACTCCAAGCAGTGTGAGGTATGATTGGGACTTCATATTAGGATGCCCCCTAAATGTTGGCGGGTCCATCACCGTCAACATTTTTGGTGCTAGAAGGAATGCCAGATGACAAGCTAACCCCGTGAAGTTTATTTGCACCTTCCTCATCTTTAATGGCTTCTTCCCATATCTTAACCCGGACATGTTTTTTTAGAACTGTGAATCTGAAAGTGCCCATGAGATTAATAATGACTTGTCAAATCTGAAGTTCGATAGCGAGAGTGGAATAACCATTCTCGATTTCACCAATTACTTTCTTGATTTTTGCACTCAACACAATATTCACTGTGAGGACACTGCTTCCTGCTTCCAACTTGTTCATTTTCACGTTCAAAGTGCGCATCAAGGAATGGTGTTACACATTTTCAACCACTTCTATACACTCTTTCGAACATCTTATCAAGGAGATTTATCGCCCCTGTGACATGTATGATTTTTTAAAATAAATTTCTACCTTCAATATCTTCTTGTTCTTTTACTTCAGCATCTATTATTTTTCACGTTGAGAGTTTATGGCGGTCCCTAGTGTATTGAGGGAATAATTGTTGTTCTTTTACTTCAACATCTACTATTCTTTTAGCGTTGAGAGTTGATGGTGGTCCCTGGTGTTCCCTGGTCCTGCAAGCCAAATGAATTCATCTCTTGGGACCTGCTAGGGATGGACAGGTCGACACGCGTCATATGATATCGACGTTGAAGTGACTTTAGTGGTGTTGGATACGGCAAATTCAAGGATGATTTAATTAGTTTTTCCCCTGACAAACATATCAGAAGAGACTTCACATGGTGACATAATGACTTCCAGGTTCCAGTCGTAGTGATAGGCGGGACTTTCAAGGAATGGGCAGTTCATTCTCGGTCACAATATTAAAGTGAAATGTCACATGGTTCACTCAGGACGACATCAACGTATAAATAATATCAAGCATGAACCAATGTATTCATAGCACATTGCATTGGCTTGAGAGGTAAAAGAAAAAATACAAAATCCGTTTTTCTTTTATGGAGCGAAGGGACCCACTTCCCAGCCAGACAAAATAATTCATACATGCATACCATTAGAAAAAGGGAAATACCTTGCTTTGCTTTCAAGTCGCGAGCAGACCACAATATGTATGAAAAGAGGTTTACCTTTTTTTTTCCGCAAAGTGTGAGAAAATTCATTGTTAATTAGCAGGGGGCGGTTATTGGTAGTCATTGTTCATAAAACTTACATTTTCTAAAACAAATTGTGGGTAATTTAGAAGGGGTATGCTTGACAGATTAATCTATTTTCTTATTTCATAAGAAGATGGAAAAGGCTAATCATACATGGGAGAGCTTTTATTTCCAAATAAAATTTTAATGGGATTTGATTAAAATTTAAAAATAATTTATATTTTTGTACCATTTGAATTTTTAAATTACAAAAATGTGATATTTTTAGAAAGTTTTTATTGTTTTCGATGATAGGGCAAAAGTAAAAAAATAAATCTCAAACAATATAAATAAGTACGAAAACCTATATTCTCACATTTATTCTAAATTATTTTTGGAAAGTTAATTCATTTTAACCGAGTCAAATATTTAAAAAATATTGTAATGTTTATTACTTTTATAATGTAAAAGGCATTCATGAGTATGTATGGGAAGAAGTGTTGTAGTAAATGTGTTCTAGTTACATATTTTATTCTATGAATTGTTTGTAGAGTAGTTTTGTAAAGTAGACTTTGACACGTGAATAGATAATGTAAGATTATGATCGATACATGCCAAACTCACACTACTTTCCTAGATAACTAGTGTTTATAATGGATGATACTTATATATCTTGATAGATAGAAGTTTATAGGATGGCCAATTACTTAGTTTTTATGGTCATATTGATCTTAGGTCCTCGAGTACAATAGGTTCCCAGTTAATCTGAGTATTAATGGTATGATTGGTTTCTAGCTAATACTAATGACAATGCTTGAGGTGGAGGAGCATGGACACTTTTTGCAAGTTTAATTATTCTCACTTGAGAAAATCAAGTGTTGATTAGAGGATGAATTTCTGAGTGGAATCACTTGCCTACAACAGGGAGGACAAAAATGTTCTTCATACAATACAAAGATCTTTGGAGCTTGGTCTAAGGAAAGTAGGTGCCATTTTAACCATTATGACAACAAAGAATATTGGTTGTGGCAACACCAAAAGTTGGATGATGGTAGATTAATGAAGGTAAAATATTGAGTGATATGTTGAATAATGGTATACTCATGACCATATTATAATGTAATCCACACATTGTAGTTGTAGCAAGTCTATATGTCATGTTTTGTTTTGATGTAGTGGTTCTTGAAGTGTTTTGTACCTGGTACCCCCATTAGATGGGGTGTGTTGTATGTACTCATGTGTATGTAACATGTAAAGGGCATATCATCATAAGACCTACAGAGGATTACATACCCCTTTATCATTTGTCCTTGATGACTTGGTGGTGTGTCTAGTTCAATCCAAAAGCCTCTATTAAGGATTTCTTTAACACTTGGAGGAGTGGGCCATGTAATGGTTGGATGCTCTATGAGTGGACCATATTGGTTGTATAAGATGAGAGGTGATGTTTTAGATTTAGGGAGATTTCATATAACACCCTCCTCCCACACTTACCCAAGTTAATTAGTCCATCAGGGTAAATATGTGACGAAGAGTTACTATGATATGATTCAAATCCCCAAGTACAGTTAAGGAAGTGGAATCGACATACCAAAATCAAACTAACCTTCCTCAGGAGCTATATGACCCCCAAGGGCTAACCAACCACTCTAGGTGCCCAACCCTTGAGTTAACTTTCTTTTTAACTGAAACAATCCCCCAGTCGCTCCCATGACAAGCCCTCCATGCGACTGTAACCCTCCATTCGCTCCCACAACAAGTCCTTCATGCAACTTCAAATTTCTCACCTAGTCCTGTGCCTGCGACTGTGCGATTTAAGCAACTTTTTCAGGCTAGTCTCCATACCACTTCCCAGAGCTTCATGAAACTTTCTAGAATAATGAATGACACTAGGACAAACTTTAACACAAAACTTATACAAGAAATTGACCTAATCAGGCCTATTGTTGGCTTGTTGGGGCCTGACCCAGGTTCAACATTAATTATCCAAACAAATCCCTACACTACTGGCCCTTTTGGCATTAGCTCGTGGAGCACGGACCAAAGTCTCACCCGAAGCAATATGGGGGGTTGCTGGAACCAAGTTTTCACACCCTGAGATGGTAGTGATGTCAGTTATGTTAGGGTCCTATAATAATATGATTCATAATTTTGAATTGGCTATGGTTAGTTTAGTAATATTGTACATACTTTTGCTTTCTGCAAAATGTTTTCGATATTAAAAATTAAAAAATATAAAGAGGGTATGTCCTAAAAGAATAATCAAAGGACAAAAAGAAAGACAAAAATATAAAAAAAGTGAAAAATATGAACCCCAAAAAATAAATAAAACAGAGCATGAAAGTGTGCAAATTCAAATGCCACTACTTTTCCCTTTACTATGCAAAATAAGGTTGTGTGCAGCTTGTTAGAAATGCCACAATCCATGACAGTCAAATAGCTTAATCTTGACTCATTCATGCTTTAAATTTCATGTTGATAGATAAAGATTAAAGATCTAGCAAAACTGTTTAACCTTGGCAGATTAGTAGTTAGGTAGAGAATAAAAATGAGCTCATCAGCTTAATCTGAGCCATTGGAAGCTATAAGGTTAGAATTAGATAGTTTTATAGTCAAAAGAAAAGGGAATAAAGGGTCAGCAAGCTCAAATGCACCCAATAAAGTGAAGAAAAATTGTTAGGATAAAAAAAGGGTAGGTAGAAGAAAGGTTGCAAATGCATAAGGTTGCTGAGTCAAAAGCACATTTATCATGCTTAATCCTATGTTTCATGTGCAGGAGCATTTATGAGAAAGAAAGATATTAACAAGCTGGTTTAACTAATTTCTCCTCATTTGTCTATACCCCCACATGTTTATTGACTAATTTCCCCATTATCCCTTTATCACTTATAAATCCCCTTTTCCCATCATTTTGACCCTTACCCTTGGTTTCAAACATTTCCTTAGTAATTAACCTTCAAAAATCATTTCCCTACCCAAAACCCCTTTTCCCTAGTGCAAAACCCATTCCCCATTGCAAATATTAACTTCCCCCCTTTTTAATTTCCCTATTTCCCTTCAAAAACCCATAAAAACCCCCTTATCCTGAGTTTTTATCCCTCGCATTATCTAATTAATTTCCCCGCTTCATATTTCCCCGATAAACCCTTTTTAATGCACCAATCTTTGTGCAGTTAGAAAACCCCTCCACATAATCCAGGGTCCCACTTTAATTACCCATTGGCTTATATTAAATCTTGACCTTATTTACTAATTAATTACAAATATTTGTAATTAAATCCCGGGCCCCGCAAATCCCTATCCCGATTTCCTCCGTGCATCTTAACCGCGCGACAGCCGTCCAATCTCCTACCTCTAGATCCGACGGTGCACATCCATATCACACAGGTTCACCATCCGACCGATAGTAGCCTGAGAGCATGCGAGATTTGCGGTTTTGCGTGGGCGTTGTTCTGCTACGTGGCGGCACTAGGTGAGATCGCGTACTCGCGAAAAATGCCACCTGCCCTCCAAAAGCGGTGTGATGGCCCAGAAAACCACCTCCCCGCCCAAGCCAAAAACTGCCCACTGTTCATTTATATTTTCTACACCAAAATATGACTGTTACCTGTTAAAAGGCTGGAAAATCCCTAATTCACTCTTTTCGCTCGTTTTTCACTGCAACTGTTGCTCAAGCCATTTTACGACCCCCTGAACCTCTGCAACCAAATTAACCACCGTCTGCTGCCTGAATAAGCTCTAGACACCTAATTCAAGCAACCAGTTGACAGTTCAAGCTACCGTACCCTCTGCATTCACCACTGAACCCAGTTTGCAAGCCAGACCATCGATTTCCAGGCATTCTTGGAAAAACTAGAACAACCCCTGAATTTGAAAACATACAGTTTACATTGAGAGGTTAATTAATTGAAATAAATTAAGGAATTTGACTAAATTGAAGACAAGCTTAATTGTATATCCTAAACCCTCCTTTTATAAAACTGTAATTACCCTCTCACTGTACCAGAACTCCTAAACCTCACTTCTAGAACCCCTCAAAGCCTAATTCATATCTATAAACTCAAGTATGGCTTCCCAAACCTCTTTGGATGTGATACCTCTGCAAACTCCTCACTTAGACATCGACCACCTTGCATTAGCAGACATGGATTTTCAAATAAAGGATACTGCTTCCCCATCTTACCTTCTAAAGCTCCATTGCTGGAGTAAGGATAGATTCCTAAACCAAAACGATGACATTCACATTTGGGAGTCCAATTTTCCCAAGTATTTGTTCCCAGAAGTACACCCATTCCCTGACATCATCCACTTTTGTCATGCTTGCCACATTCCTAGCCAAAGGGCCATTGTCACCCCTGACCAACAAGTGTTGTTTACCATCACTATAGAATCTATCAACCAAATGCTGCAGGTCCAACCAAGCCCTAATGAGACCCCACTATCTATTGGAGACTTGTTGGACCTCTATGTCAAGTTAGACCTACCCAAAATAGCCCAAATTTTCCAAACTTTCATCATAGAGGAATGTCATACCCCCACAGATAGTCCCCCTTTTGCTGCCAGCATTTTTTCTGAGAGAGGCAGACAGATTATTACCATGTTCTCTTGCATATGAAGATATACCACATATGAGCATGTGGATGAGGTTGTCCTGGCCTTCCTTTCCATTTTTATCCTAGGCAAGTCTCCTGCTGTGATTTACAACTATGCTTAGTTCATTGCAGACAGGATGCATGAACAGTTCACCAAATTACCAACTGAGAGAGTCTTCAAGTATTCTTCTGTATTATTTCACATGTTTTTATATTATCAATTAGACAAATTCCCTATCAGCATCCTGAAGTTGGATACCAAAGGAAATCCAAGGTTAGTTATTTATTGGAAACCCTTGATCCAAAAATATTCCACTACATTCAATTTTAAGGACTTCATTGATTCATTTGTCCATCCAGACATGAACATGCTAACCAATAGCCCTCAACCTAGAATCAACCAAGAGAGAAAGAGGGTGTTACAGTTGGACAAGAATAACAAGGTGGGAGACTGGTATATGTACCAGAACCACACAGAGATTATAATTAATGGATGCCAACTTGCCCCTTACAAACTGCTCAGATACCTCCCTATGAGGATATTCACACTAGAATACTTTAGGTAGATCATCAATTATGATGAAGTCAACTTCCTAGCAGCTAGGAAGAAAACCCAGTTCAAAATGAAAAATCAATTGGGCCCCTTCATTTGTAATAATAAAGAGGCTAGGCCAAAGGCTGACAAGATGTTGCAGCAAATGAAGTTCAAAAACAATTTTATGTGGCAGAATGACCCTTATGGAGTCATAAATAAGCTGAGAATCAAGGTCAAATTGGGACCTTTCATCCATCATCCCAGACCATACATTAAGAGGTTTGCCACCCAATCAGAATGGTTGGAAAACACTCTAATTGACATGGATAGCACAGTGGTTGATGTAGAAAATACATTGATTAATGTACAAAGACAGATTGATGAAAGTTCCTTCCTACAGGTTCCTGAACTGGGAGAACCAATGAATATTCCTCTGATTCTATAGACTCCAACAAATGAGGAGAGAAACCTAAAGAGAAATAGAGCATAAGGTTCCAGTTTTGCTATGGAAACCACGGATGAGCAGTTCGAGATCAGTTACAGGAAGAGGCCTAATTTGAAACTTGTGATTGAATAAGAAGAAACCATTGAATCAATGGAAATCACTGACACTAATACAATGGTGGAAAGAAGCAAAGGCACATATGCTTTAGGAGAAACACAACAACCATCAACATCTAACACTCAACTGATTGAAAGATAGCTCAGTGTTGAGGTTTCTTCTTTCACCAGGCCAATAGATAAAGAAAAAGATATCAAGGATAGGTATAAGGAAATCAAATTGAGAAATGAGAAGTTGAAGGCTGAAGCCTATGCTCAATACTTCAAGCACACACCAGCAAATCAGAGCAGGTTGATGTCAGCTTTTGACATCAAAACAGGAAAAATATAGGTGTCCTTCATGTAGCCTACTGTCCAACAACCAAAGACATCAGCTGACTACAGAAAAACAGACTTCGAGGTGTTGGCTAGGGATGTTCATCCCATTGAACAGATTGAATTCCACAAATAGGCAGGTGAGATGATCTACTCGACCTTGACAGGAAAGGCCATGGCTGCACATAAGCTGCAGAGTTCATTAGATAACATTACAACTCAATACAAATTGGAAAAGGCCTCCTCACAGGCCAAGGACAACAAGATCAAGTCATTGGAGGACTTGGTAATTGAGCTAGGACATGATCCCAATGACATCAAAGCTGCGGAGAAATTGATCAAGAAGAAGAATGAGGACATTGTAGCTCTCAAAAAACAACTGAAACTTCCTCATTCAGAGCACCCATAGAAAAAAGAGGTCCTGGAGGGCCAAACACATCAGGAAGAGATGATGGACCTAGTTTTACAATTAAATGATCAATTGAAGGAAATGGAAAAGGAGTTGGACAACTTGATATAGTTAAAACAATCTAGTCTTGAGACTACCCTTGCACTGTTATCCCAACAGTTACTACTGCAATAACTTCCACTTTGGTAGCATCATTAGCTCCTACAGCTCCAATGGCTACAACCCTCCCAGCTTCCACAACATCTACATTAGCAACAGGGTCAACAACAGTAGCTTAGCCAGGTGATGAGGCTACTAAATTGGTCAAGGCAATGGAAGAAATGTCCATTTAGACCACAAAAATGGACAAGCTCAAAGAAAAGGTAACCATCCTAGAGACTGACTATAAGCTTGCACAAATTATGCACAAAGAAGAAGTGTAGAAATCAACCAAGATGAATGAAAGAATAAAAAGCTTGGAGAAGGAATTGACTTTGAAGGAACTTCTTGGCCAAGCTAAGGAACAATTATGGCCCAATATCATTGACTCTGTCAATGATATTTGGCCATCCATTCAAGTGATTTTTGAACAGACTGACTTAGTAAAAGAGGCTACAAAATCCATACAAAGAGTGAAAACAAAACTGGGATACATGCCAGAGGAAGCCACTAGGACCATTCACTTCCTCAACTCCAAAAATAAGTATGAATTGCAGGAATTAGAGATACCTGACAGGACAGGTACAATACTGGAAGTAAAAAAGGTCCTTACCAAGAGGAATTTAATGCTAAACCTTGAAGATAAGTGCCAAACCATGCAACTGGCTATAGAAAGATCCATGGGTAAGTTTGAAGTTTTGAGGCAAAAGGGTCTACCCAATCGCTTGGTAATAAACGACAAATTAATGGCATAGGAGGACTACAAGAGGAAAATTAGAGAAGTGGCAAGAGATCAGGTAAATACTTCATCTATGAAGGGGATGCCTACTGGCAAGGTCCTATGCCAGATTTTTGAGAACTTGTCTCACCTCCAACATGAGGCAAAACACCTTTTTGTGAATAAGCCCACTTTTACCAAGTACACGGAGGCAGATAAGATTTACAAGAAGATGATAAATATCCAATTACCATATTTAGAGACATGGGAGAAATTGAATGACTTACTGAAGAAATACACAGTCAAAATGTGAAAATGTACAGTAAGATTTAAAAAGGCACAGTAAGAGGATAATGACAGGCCATCTAGATGAAAGTGTATTAGGTGAAAGTGTATCAGTTGAAGAAAAGAACATCCAGTGTGAAGACCAACAGCAAAGCAGAGAATAAAAGGCAAAATATCAGAACTTAAAGACAACACAACCTAATAAACGAGGACAACAAACAACAGTTCAATATCTGTCTCTATCTTCTTGCATGAAGATATTTGTTTCTCCTAGATTAATTCCCAAGATAGTTTGGGATATTTTGTAAATTATTTTTGTATAAATACTTCATAATTCGAAGTATTGAAGATGGATTGCTATAAATGTGTAAAGTTATTTTGATCATAAACCTAAGGGTTATTGTACCAATTTTTCAAGTCAGCAAACTGTACCAAGTAATAAAGAGATTGCATTATAGGATTCATGTGTTGAGCTATTGCAGTGAAGTATTTTCTTTGTCAAATTTTGTTATTTTCTTATGTATTTCACAAACTTCAATGTTATCTAAAGTTGAATAAATTAACTAGAAATTTATCTTAGAATTTGTTTAAATACACTCTGTTTTGAACAGTTGATCATTTCTATGTTCTTTGATATCTGGATTTGAGAATCCTTAATTTCTCTCCCATCTCAGTTGACCTCTTTCACTTTCTTCATAATATGGCCTAAGGAACCCTTAATTGCTCCTAGGATCCGATTGAAAATCACTTCACCATCCAGCCTTGATGTTGGGCAGCAGATCCCCCCATAGCAGGTTTTTGGGGCTTGTAGCCCGAGTTTTGGTCAATGTAATGTAAAGATCCTACAAAATGCGGGTGCAGAGCGCGAGAGTCTAGGGTTTTATGCCCTAAAATGATATAATTTAATGTATGGTATATTGGCCTACCCATGGTCTACAGACCATGGGAATGTATAAATAGAGCAAGGCTCTAAGTTTAGAAGGTAGTTCTTAGCGTTGAGAAGTGATATGGGTTTTTGAATTCTAATTTAGATCTGAGTCTGTAAGTCCGAGTCTTGGGTGGTAGTAGTAGGAAGAGGCTTTGCAGCTGTGTGCGCAGAGGCCTGGTAGAGTCCACAGCTGTGTGTGCGGACCCCTGCAGCTGAGTGCGCAGGGTGGAGTTGGGAGTGTATTGGAATAGAGGATTAATAAAAGATAAGTTGATTCTGAAATATTGTGCATCTGCTCTAGATCTGTGTGTTTATGCTTCTGTTATATCTTTGCATCTCTTTACAGTTTATGATTGCGCGCACTTGCTATAAATGTTGAATGATTGATGAGAATATTGGGTCCACATAATTAAGTTAAGATCTATAATAATAACACCATAACGGTAAAGGATCTAGACAGTGCCTCTTCGTGCTTTTTACAGAGCTGCACGAAGGTCAGATGGCTACGCAGAGTGATGTAAGCACACAGGATCGGCTCGTGAACTTCCCAGACTTCATCAAGACATCCCTAGGGTGTGGAAACCTGGATCCAACACCCTCCCATACTACCTAGGGTGAGACCTCATTCCGCACTCTGCGGACTCTTGCCGAAAGGGCCGGTAATTTCAGGATTTGTTTGGCTAAGTCACTTCTGAACCTGGGTAAGGCCCCAAAAAGCCAACAAATGGTTCCGTTGCAGGGACCGGGATCTGCCTAAGGGATGTCTGATGTTGGAACACTGGAATCCTACGAAGAAGGAAATTGAAGATTGGTTGGATCATAAACTTCACGAGTTCATCACACAGGAAAACAGAACTCCGAAGATATCTGAGAAAAGGTGGCTGGATTACTATGTATATATGGAAATCCACGAGATCTTCTTCACATCCTTCTCTTCTGAACTGTACGATTTGATCGTGAGGTTAGCTGACAGCCAGGGAAGGTATAAGCTCGATCAACCAATAGTGTGGACTCTGGAGTTGGTGTGCAGACTAGAGGCATCAGAAGATAAGATTGCGTGGGCCGTGGACCATTGGCTCGACCGAATAATAGGGGGATTTATCACTGAGTTCGCGGTAGACATGACCGTGAGCTATAGCGAAGTAGAATGACGTTTTCTCAAGGGACTGCGAGGTAGGTACATCAAATCCCTGAATACTTGGATTAAGATGTTGTTATGTGAAAAGCGGGTTATGCGAATACATTGATGTTTGGAACGACGCAGAGCGGAAAGATCTACAAAGGTATCGAAGGATTAGGAAACAATCCCTTAATTTCACCTTCGCGAGAGAGCGAGGAAGAGCGTGCTCGGGTTTCTCTAAGAAGTGCGGTTAGTTTGATAAGGCAGCGTATTCCACAATTATCACCTCCACTTATGCCATCACCGGCTTCACCTCCATCTTCACCCACCCCACCTCCACGGTTCAGCATGGCAAGCTTGATCAAGCTACCCATATTCAGAGGAGTAGGGAATGAGGATCCGAACCAATTCTGGTTTGTGGTAAGAGCAGTGTGGGAAGCACAAGGGGTCACAGATGACAACATTAAGAAGGCCACATTGGTGAGTGCGCTGCAGGATCGCGCACTGACATGGTATATCAAGCACTCTAATGATCACCCGACTGCATGGATAGTAGAGATCCAGAATGCGCTGAACAGAGAATTTAGCTGGCCGAAATCAGAGACACAGTCAATCATCGGATTTAAAGAGATCGTGATGCTTCTGGGCGAGACCCCTTGGGATCTAGATCAGAGGCTAAAGAGTACGATCTGCGAGGCTAATATGAGGTTGATGGATGCGCAACACCACGCACGGTTTGTGGCCTCTTTGACACCACACCTGAGGACGACGCTATCACAACAAAAGCTTTCAACCTAGGCCGAAGCGTTGGAAATGGCGATGTGGTTGCATGAAACACCGATACAGGATTTGGGATTGGGAGTCCAACATATCCACGTGCAACTACAGAATCTATGCTTGGAGATGCAGAGTTTGAAGCAGGATAGAGCGCCACGACTGGAGGCATGCGAAGAAGTGTAGTGCATAAAATGCAAAGGCCAGGGCCATGACAAGGATCACTGTCCAGTATTCGCAAACTACTTGGCAGGATGGAGACCAATGCCGTTGAGACCAAAGGCACAAGCAGGGCCAAGTGCAACACCCGCACTATGGTGCGCGATCTGTCAGATAGGAGGAAAGCACACGACAAATAATTGTTATTTGTTGCAGAAGTATACACAGACTCCCCAACAACTGTTTTGTAGTTTTTGTAGATCGGTGGGCCACGACGAGCATACTTTCCGGAGCTATGAGTTAATGATGGATTGAACCCCAGCCTATAGAATGTAGACAAAAATGCGAGGCCTCGACCCAGCCACGAGGATGGCGCGCGCTGGATTTTAGGGCCGAGGTCAAGGACGAGGAGGAATGGGGCTAGGAAGGGGCCGTGGACAGTTAATCTATTACAATTGCGGAGGACTAGGGAACTACGCCTGTGATTGTACCAACCTAACGAGAATATCTTGTTCATACTGTGCTCAATTCGATCATGAGGCAGTAGATTGTCCTACGTTGATCATGCAGATGCGCGAGAAAGGGGTACTTCAGCCTACTCTGACGTAGAATATTCAAATGATGAGGTCCAAACCATTCGAAGAAGACCCAAATGTGAATATGGTGCTCAGAATCGGCGTGACCATAGGGGAAGATAAGGGGAAGCAGCTCGAGGAAGATACATGGGTTTGCAAGGCCCCTACAAAGGAAGCTGAGTTTGATTTGGAACGCGCAAAGGAGACGTTTATGGAAGATAAGAAGAGCTTCACAGAGGCCTCTACTTCAGGTAGTAAGGATAAACCAGAGCCCCAAATGGATCCTTCTATGCTTACTACCTTTTTAGAGACATGCATGAAGTTGTTGCGTGATCACTAGGTGTGTAGGTTCAGGTGAACGTGTGTAGTCTAGAAACTGGGAAAGCAACATTGTGCACTAGAAGGGAAATGAGATTAACAGTGCAGATTGGCGAATATGAAATGGATCAGGTAATACTAGACCTGGGTTCAGACAAGAATGTGTTACAAAAGTAGACATGGGAATGCATGGGCAAGCCCACGTTGCAGTGGTCCCCTATTCAATTACGAATGGCGAACCAACAGGAGATTTTTCCCACGGGGAGGTTGCAAGGAGTAACAGTTGATATCGAAGGCACGAGCACACAGACAGACTTTGAAGTGATAGAGATTGCTGATGACAACAATCCTTATCTCATGTTGCTAGGAATAGACTGGGCCACTGATATGAATGCAACCATCAATCTAAAGAAGTGAAAGATGATATTCGAGAAAAAGTCTCTACGCATAGTAGTTCTGCTAGATCCAGCCGAAGGGGTGTGCTACACTAAACCTGTGCGCGACGATTATAGCGACGATGAGATAGATTCCATTTACCAGATAATGGAACAAGACTAGGATCGCATGAACCCGACTGTAGATGGGAGGATCACATGGGAGCGCGACAATTCCTGCACTTTAGATTTAGATGAAGAAATAGAATGCTGGCAGAATTGGTTACACGAAGTGACAACGCTGAACTACAACATGATGATTAGATCACTGCGGTGCGTGACGATAGAAGAAAGGGAACTGGCAACATATGATGGGGTAATAGTGGTGGATGAATTCTTAGACAAATTTGAAAGTACAACACTGAAACAACAGTGGTACAGTGCGCTAGAATGGGCATTGCATGCAACACCTGCACGATGGTGGAGTACACATCAGAAGACTATTGGAAACTAGCGTGAATGTAGAAGGTGGATGCATTGGCAGTTTGAAAGTCTCTAGCATTGAACAAGAGCCATGCAGCCAGGACGAAGCAGTTTGCATGAACATTTGTGTCGATGGGTGCAAACGGGTGCTGGGTGAACCAGACTAAGGATTGAACATCGGAACTAGATGCGGCGATGCACACCACCAATATTCCATGGCAGAGCATTCAAAAAGCTATGCAGAATCATGAACAAAGTTCACCAGGTAAGACGAACTGACTAGGATCTACGCATACCAGCGGTTCGATGGGCCCATAGGGAAATAA
Organism: Pinus taeda; assembly: GCA_000404065.3. Lineage (NCBI taxonomy): Eukaryota > Viridiplantae > Streptophyta > Pinopsida > Pinales > Pinaceae > Pinus > Pinus taeda. The sequence goes on from APFE030729716.1 coordinate 72,854, forward strand.
GAAAAAACCGAAGTGTGGAGATGACCTCAACACTAATGAGAAGAGATGAAACCAGGAGAGTAGAGAATAATCCCTAGACCATAGCTCCCGCAGTTGGGATAGGACGTGAGGACCTGAGTAAAGGAATTAGGTAATTACAAGGAGCCATTCGGCAAGGGAGCTTGAAACTTCGCGAAGTTGACGAAGATTTGGCACGGCTGGGGAATAAAAGCATGACATTAGATGAAGAAATCAGCAAACTGGAAATCGAAGTCACGCAAGTAAGCCATGCCGAGAAACTAAGTGCGATGGGACAAAGTCTGGACAACCCTACTACTGCATTAGAGGAAGTTGCGACCTTGCTACCGTGGCTGTGACTGCACCTTACTAAATAGGGGAGCGTTCCATACAAAGAAGAATACGACGCACTAACAGACGCAAGGATAGTTGAAGGGTGCCCGCAGCTCGGGCTAGCAAGAAAATTGCAACCTCACACCACAGGTGTGACCACCTGACTATCTGTAGGAAGCATAGTCCTAGCACTCCAAGTAGTTGGAAGAGGAGGGACTATAAACGAGTTTGCAGGAGAGCTGCGCGGGAAGGAGGTTAAGCACAGGGCTAGTATGTCACATGGGTCGCGGTCATGCGTAAGGGGCTGCGCTGCTGCGCGGGTAGGCTGGGAGGTGACCGTTGATGTCACTATTCATGACAAGAGGTCCCATTTAAGGCAGAAAGGAGTGGGCAGTGGTCCATTAAGACAGGAGTTAAGAGCTAGATTCAGGACAATCTGTCGCCAAGAAGGTATTAATGACTCAAAATTGGAGGGAATGGTCGAATTCAAATTCAAACGATACTATAAAATCCCTTGGGGTAGCCTCGAGACAATAGTTGGTTGTTTAAGATTTAAGCTAGTACAGAGCATTGAGCACCAAGCTACCTTGCCACCCGTGAGTACAGGACTGAATGGATCCAGTGTAGAAATGATTACGGTTGCGAGAACCAGAGTGCGATTCGCGGAAGTTACCCCAGAGCCCCGTGTGACCCAGGAAGAGCATGGAGAGGCGACAGTTGCACCAGAGGTTCCAAAGTCCCCACGCACGCCGCGACCACAGAAAGACAAGCAGACAATGGGGCCAGTCTGGGTATCACCACGGAACCCAGGATTTAGTAAATTTTCAATGGAAGAGAAGGGAAAAGCTGTCACTTTTGAAACAGAGGACGAGGGCATGAAGGTTCAGTTGGAGTTGAACTTGCAGATCGCGGAGCTGTGACTGAAGGCGCAACCCTCTACACCCCCGAAAGTTAGAGAGCAGCGCCACTGTGCCATTCAATCGGGGTTGGAAGTGATAGAGCATGTTGTACAGGACTGCACGGGATTGTTGGATCAGTCTCTCTTCATGCTCACTTCACTGCAGGAAGACCCAACACTACAATAGTTAGAGATAGAAGTGTGGGAGTTGTAGCAGGCTTATGACAATGTTCGGGGGACTGCGCAGACAATCGCCCTTACTCAGTGATTGGCCAAGATGAGGGAGGCCCAAGTTCTGAAGGAACAGGTGGATGACGCATGCCAGAAATAAGCAAGGCTTAAAGCATACATCCATCCTTGGCTCGTGGAAGCATTCACGGTCACCACCATGATCGAGGCAAAGCTGGGCCAGATGCAGGATACATATGTGCTAAGGCAAGAAGGTGCCTCTAACAATGATGCATCGGAGAGTTGCGCATAATTGATATAGCGGACAACAGAGGAATGTGTGGTAGACGTCAACGAAGCGCAGAAGTTGTTGGATTGGACTCCGAGCGAAGATCACCGCACCAGCTTCGTGACTCGGGACGAGTCACAATGATTGTGTTGGGGGCCTGTTGGGCAGCGGATCCCCCCATAGTGGGTTTTTGGGGCTTGTAGCTCGAGTTTTGGTCAATGTAATGTAAATACCCTGCAAAATGCGGGCGCGGAGCACGAGAGTCTAGGGTTGTCCGCCCTAAAATAATATAATTTAATGTATGGTATGTCAGCCTACCCATGGTCTGCAGACCATGGGAATGTATAAATAGAGCGAGGCTCTAAGTGTAGAAGGTAGTTCTTAGAGTTGAGAAGTGATATGGGTTTTTGAATTATAATCTAGCTCTAAGTTTGTAAGTTTGAGTCTTGGGTGGTAGTAGTAGGAAGAGGCTCTACAGCTATGTGCACAGAGGCTTGGCAAAGTCCGCAGCTGTGTGCGCGGACCCCTGCAGCTGAGTGCGCAGGGCAGAGTTGGGAGTGTGTTAGTGTCGGTATCTTCATCCCTCAGTCAGAGATCAAATCCTCTTGTTGCATTTCATATTAGGTGTCCTGCCTAGTCAGCTACATTCCATTAGGTGCATGGATCATCTGACGGTAGTGCTCCTACAATTTCCCTCATGTCATTTACCTGCTAGCTCATGTTTATTCATTAAAAGCATACACAGACACCTTTTGTCTTAAAGATTGCAAAAGTATTTTTAGGGTTTCATCAAAAAGTGTTTCAAAGTGTCCAATAACAACCAGCAAGCACATGAGGAGGTTCCAGTCTCGATAAATTTTATAATCAAGTATTCAGAGATGTGTCTTTCCTCAAAAATCTGTTTTGAGGAAAAACAGAGTATTTTTGCTTTTATGGTACAAATTTATGTAATTTCATTTTCTTCATATGTAAATCATTTCATCTGTAACCCTGGTCACTTTCCCTAGCCCCAGTAGCTCCAACCCCTTGCAAAACAAACAAAGCATAAGTCATTCAGTTCATCACAAGCTCAAATAAAGTGAAAAAGCTCAAAAACATAATGTAAAAATAAAGTCAAATTCCAAACATTATGAAAGTGGGTTTTGTGAAATAAAAGTTAAAGGCTCCATGAATATAAGTCATCGTTTCAATTTGAAAAGCTCATTTGCACTCAAAGACAAAGTGGAAGCAAAGCAAAGTCGTGTTGGTAAGCAAGCAAGAGAAATAAGTGAAAAATTTCCCCAAAACAGAGGCGTGACACATTGGGCAACTGGCGCGGCGCATTGGGCTGTGATCTTCAGTGAAAATTTACACGGGCGTAGCGCACATAACTGGCACGACGCGTTGGGTTTGATGCGTGGCGCATACAGCCGGCAAGCCCAAAATCTTCACCAACTCACTCCAAATCGCCCAAAATGCGTGGATCATCATTTGTGCAAGTAGGTTGAGCCTCTATCACTGCTTTTCATCCAATTTTGGTGGTTGTTTTATGGTGGTTCTCTTATGGTGGTTGGCTAAGAAAATCAAACCCTACCTCTCTCTCCAAAGAAAACAGTGCTAGGGTTTGTATCAATTATTTGGCTGCCAAATCATTCCATCATCTTTCCACTCCCTCACTCCCATTTTCCCTCATTTCCCTATTCCCTAAACTCACATATCCCTAAATTCACTAATCCCTATCCCCACTCCCATTTTTCCCAAAATCTCAAATATAATTCCCAAACCCTAGTGATATACCCAAAATTCCTAAATTGTTCCATAATCCCCTATTTCCATAATTAAAACCTGTCGAAACAGTCCCTAAAATACCTCATTTTTCCTTCCATATACATTCCTTCATATTACTTTTCTCTTGGTGGCAGAAATTTAAAAAAAAAAACATCACAATCACTTACTTCTCATCAAGGCAGCTCCAAGATAGTTTATCCACTATCAGAGATGGCATCTAATCCCTCATATGATTATGAAGAGGAGACACACAGTGACTCACCTACAGAGGTACATGCACCTAGGAGGCCTCATAGAGGTGGCAAACATATTCGAGAAGAACCAACCACTCTTGTTGAGTTACAGGCATGCCCTCTTGCCATCACTTGTTTTCAACACCAGTCCTGCTATGAATTTTTTGAGAAGGTTGCTAGCATTCAGTTTCATCATGAGTTGGCTCGTTTGTTTGTGTTGCATTTACATGATGGTCAAGCCACTCTAGCTAGTGTCACATTCACATTAACACCAAAATCTATTTCACTAGCAACTAGTATTCCTAACATTGGAGAGAAATGGAATAAGAGGCAACAAATTTACCGGCAGCATTATGAACCATACATCAAACCCGGGTATTTGAGACAACTCAGCAGAGTGTTTCCTTTCCGGTACCTCAAAGATTCTTATGCTCCTTTGATGAAATTGATCATGAAGTATTTCAGCTGTGAGGGCCGGTTTTCTCGTTTATATGCTTATCATATCAGGCTGCTGATGCATTTTACCAGGGTGAGGATGATGAACCTCCCCTACTTCATGTGCTGAAACATTGAGAAGATGACCACCCTAGTACAACACAAGACTCGTCAGTAGCAGTTCAAAAATATATATCATTTTGCTCTCATTAAAATTGTGGTCATCCATCAGCTTGGCTTGCAGGGCATTACTTGGGAGGATTTCATCTCTCGTGAGTTTTTCACAGCTCCTCAGGGACCTTCAAAGGCTTTGCATGAGACAGGTGGACCTTCATATCAGCATGAGGGTCATGAGACATAGGCCGCTAGTATGCCGGTGTTTATCACTTATCAAAAGGGCACTAGACTTGTTTGCGGCAGCAAAGCGAGTATTATCTCCACCTGGGTGGAAGGGGTCTCGCTTCCGTCATCAACACAACAGGTTCAAGACAAAGACAAGAGGCCATTGCAGGATGAGAGGCCTTCAGGTGAGCGAGAGACTGATGTCATTCTCATTGAGGGTGATGATACATATGTGGGCCCACAAAGTGCAAATCTCAAAGGAATAAGCAACTTGAAGACGAGCAAGCAATTATGGAGCTGCAAAACATTCGGGAGAATAGCCAAGCTGCCCAAAGGAGGAGGGTGGAGCTCACTTCACTTGAGCAAGAGGTAATGCCGATCGGGAGTCATGGCTTGAAAGAGCCAATATCCACTTGGAGAGGAAGTTAGAAAAGGCCATCAATGAGAAGAATATGCTGAGAAACATGGCATATCATTATTTGTCAAGGAACATGGTGTGCCAAACTAGAATCAGAAGCTTGAAGGCAAAATTGAAGAGAGCATCAAGGAGGCAAAAGGAGCATGAAGGACTTCAAATATTGGCTGAGGCTTCCTTGGCCCAACACAATGCTTGATGGAGAAGATTCAACCCAAATTTTAGAAAATTTGGGGCATTTTTTGCATTTTTTGCATTTTTGGCATAAAAAACAGGATTTTCTGCCCTATGCGCCGCGCCACGTGGCGCTTGCTTTTGCTAGGAGCCTCTAAATCACAAAGACTCAGCATTTTTGGATTTGGCATGGAAAAATATGTTTTCCTACCAATGGCCAAGAAATTTGGACAGCTTTTGAGCCCTCAAAAAGGTCAAAAACACTCAAAAAATGACCTCACTGCCCCTATTTTGACACACAGGAAGCAGTGTTGGGAGAACTGAATTTTGGAGGGGCAAATGGAGGCCAAATCGGAAAATTCCACTTGGGTTGGAAACTAGACAGGTAGATCTTTCGAACAAGTACACTTGGAGCGCATTTTGGCACTAGGAAGGCCTTCAAAAGTGGGTCCAAACAGGTGCTATGCATAGAGAATTAGGCGCGACGCATAGAGAAAATTTGGCCCAGTTTGACTAGGAATGCTCTGTTTTTCACCCAGCTTTTGCTAGTTTGACTTTTTCACATGCTTAGTGTCAAATTTGTGATGTAATTTAATGTACATTTATGGATCATGATGCAAATATGTCAAATTTTTCACTTATGGAACTAGATTCATCTGTTAAAAAGTTGTTTGACACTGAATGAATCAGTTCCCTTGTTTCTAGAGGCATGCTTTTTTGTTGCCTGATTTCTACTTCTCAGTTTAGAATTAGTTGAAACAACTCCTAAACATGTGAGCTCGACCCCTAGAGGCTAGGATGAGCTATGGTTTGTCTATATTATGTTGTTTTTCAGTCATTAGCATGGTTGGACTTTTGAGAAAGCCTTGAGCTTCATTGTACACTCATATCAGAATTTTGGCTAAGGAATTGAGACCATGGTTTGCAGCACTCTTTGGGATCCATGTGGAAATTTGTCTTGGTATAGTTCTTTCCTTTGTAAATGTGAATTTATTTATGTGATATTTGCCATTATCTGTCTTATTTCTTCTCAGCTAAATCAAACAAGAGTGTAAGTAGAATCCATTGAAATTGCAGTGCTCTACTTGAGGTTTGCTTTAGTCTTTGATGTTTTCAGTTGTTTGGAGAGGATCCATGAGTTTTCTTGCCCTCTTCAACTCCTCACCTGTCTAATCCCTCCATCTCACTCGATTTGAAGTGCCAAAAACATTTGCCTACCTTGCCCCATTGAGATCTCTACAAGACTGAGCCTCAATCCCCGCACCCAAAATCTACCTTTCCATCCGAGCCAACAAAAACATCATTTCATTCAATCAAACTTTTTCACATACATACCTAGCCTAAAACCAGTAGTTAAATCAGTCATCTCAAGCCTATAGTGATTATATTTTGCTGAGATTGACCCGGAGAGATCCCTCTCCCGACCTGGTAGGTCTAGCTACTAGGCCAAGCGTGGTTTGATGTTGGCCCTGGATCCTACCTTTTCAGCCTAACGTAAATCTAGGCACTAACATAGTGGCAACCATACTGGGGAACAGATCATTTGTTTGTTAGTATTCTTTGTTTTATAAACTACAGACAAAGTTTGAAGATTATCCAGGTAGCCTTCGAAACACTTGTGCTTTGCATTAGTGCAAGTAGATAAATGCTACTTCAGTCAATCTATGGTCTAGTCTTATAAATGGAAAGTCTAACCTGCAAATCACCCCAGTATATTTCATAATTCTAAGCTTTTGGATGACAAGTTTAGGGTTTGATAGGCTGAACAAGTTGTTAATGTCCATTTCATTTCTTGGAAATAATAGCACACTGGCTTCCAGGAGACATACCATAGCAAATCCGGATCCTGATCCCCCTCCTGTGTATGAAAATCCCAATCTTATTCCGAGAATCCTTCGCCAAGGAAGTTCTGTGATTCCTGTGTTCAAATCTCATTCATGTCCTGTTGGCTTTGAGTATCTCGAGGATCTTGAGTTTGATGAGCAGTTCGAGTTGTCTTTGTTTGAAACAAAATCTGAAATTGTTGTTGCTTCAACTGCCTTAAATCCTGAGTTTATTAGAAATCTTGAAACTGAAAGGGCCAATAAATCCATTGACGATTATATCTCAAATCAACTCCAGAATTCAATTGTGGCTTCTAACATTGCTGATTTCTTAGAGACTGCTTTTGCAACCCTTGGGTCATCTACAATTGCATCTAGCTCAAAAATTTCCACCGAACCGTCTTTCATTCCCACCATCCCTGTGCAGCCTACTGTCTCTGATAAAAAATCTGCAGCAGTGTCGCCTCCATCCACTCCTTCTACTCCTCAAACATCCAAGATTTCTTCGCCTCCACACACACCCCCTCATACCCCCCATACATCAGCTGCACCCACTCCTCCAACATCCCCAAGACCGATTGCAAATCCACCAAGAGCAATGGATACTCGTTTTGCACCCCTCATGCTCCCTCAAAATTTGGATGATATGCCCGCTGATTACCAAAGTAAAATTCCATTGTTTGACGACACTCCTCACATTGTTACTGCTCAGTAACATGTGGACAGGATGACAGATTTCTTTGACCTCCATGAGATTGATGCAGAAAATGTGACCATGGGACTATTTGTACAAACCTTTGGTGGTGAAGTGAGGAAATGGTTCAGAGCTTTGCCGGCTGCAAGTATCACTACATTGGATAATCTGCAGAGACAATTCTTGGATCGCTGGGAAGTGAAGAAAAATCCTCTTCAAATCCTTTTCGAATATGAGAACATCAAGCAGAATGTTGGTGAGTCTGTTCAAGATTACTGTATTAGATTCAATTCAGTTTACAATGCTATTCCTGATCATATAAAGCCACCCATGGGGATGGCGTTGATTAAGTTTCCGGACGGTTTTGATAATGATATGGCCTATCAATTAAGAGAGAGAGATCTGGCCTCTTTGGAAGACATGCAGAAAATTGCAGTCAATGTTGAAGCTAATATCCTTGCCAAGAGAGCTAGAGCAAAGGCTGAAAAGAAGGTAACAATAAAGGAAGAGGTTTCCACTTCAGATCAAGTGCTTCGGAAGATGGAGAAGATGTTTGATAGATTGACAATTGACAAATTTGAACCACAAGTCAGAAATCCTAACTTCTGTGGCTAGTAGCAGCCACAATTTAGGATAAAACAAAGAGAGCAGTGAGCACAAGATCAAGCAACGCAGTAGCAGGTGAAGACACCCTTGCAATAGAATTTTGTACATGGTCCAAAATCAGATGAGGAGGAGAATGTAATCGGAGAAGAGAACCATTTATTTACGCCTGATGATATGCCGATTTTCATCACTAAAGATGAAGAGTACTTCGAGAATTCAGCTGAATAGAGGGATGAAAATTTCATTTTGGCAAATGAAACAGTTCTTGAGGAAGAGTCCGATGAATACCAAAGAGGATACATGAATGCTTTGTCAGCTTAGCAGTGACAATATTCACTCCGAAGTAGAGATGTGCCCGTAAATCCAATTCAGAAAAGGAAGGAGGCAGCAGCGTCAAAGAATGATCCTCCCACTATGCAGAAAAAGGGAAAAGATACTGCTGATCCTAACACCAACAAAACGCCATTAGCAAGTGAAAGACCCAATCAGCCAAATGTGTCAAAGGAGAAAACGGAAGAGAAGGATGTTTCAACGAAAGAGGTAGAAAAAGTCTCAGTTTTTAACTTAGAAAATGAAATTGCTAAGTTAAAAATATCCGTTCCTTTGACTGAGTTGATGAAGAACAACAATTATAAAGGCCAGGTGTCTAAAATTTTGAATTTAGATCCATCATCTGACATGGTAAACGTGGAAGATGACAGTCCCGAGCTGATCTTTGGGAAAGCATTGGAAGGTCAGTCTCAAGATAGTGATGTCGCTCCTTTTTATATCAATTTCAGGGTGCATGACTTTGTGTTACATAATGCTATGTTTGATTCTGGAGCCTCTCATAATCTCATGCCTAAGGCTATCTTGGAGAAATTGGGATTGGATATCACTAGAAAATATCATGACCTATACTCTTTCGATTCTGGTAGAGTAAGGTGCATTGGTCTTATCAAGGATTTGCTTGTCAGTTTGGATCAGATTCCGGCTAAAAATGTTTTGATGGACGTGGTGGTGGCGGATATACCTCATAGATTTGGCATGTTTCTTTCCAGATCTTGGGGAGCAAAGATTAAGGGGACAATGCAGCTTGATTTCTCCTATGCTACCATTCTCGTGTTCGGTCAGATGAGGAAACTATACCGGGAACAAAAGATGAAGTACATGATCACTAGCAAGGAGAAGCCGGTAAATCATCCAATCAACTATGTACATATTGATTTAGAATCATTTGTTTTGTATTCAGATAGCTTTAATGATGTAAATAGCGAAGTAGTTAAAGTAGAAGACATTCCTGAGATCAATGAAAATTTCAGAGAGGTCTTAAAGCAAGAAAGACAAAAACTTGATAGTACCACTAAGCAATTAGCTAGCCGACAGCAGCAGCATAATGATGGACAACAAGGACGAGAAACAGAACAAAAAGAATTTCAGCATTTGGAAGAGGATAAAGCAGGCCTGTGGATCATGGAGTTTGATGGCGCGGTAGGAAGGGAAGGTGCTAGAAATGGTATTTGGATACGCAACCCTGTTTTTGCCCCAAACAAAGTGCCAAGCAATGTACGGGTCTGCTCTTATAAACTAGCTTTTGATTGTTCAAATAATGAGGCTGAGTATGAGGCTTTAATTGCTGGTTTGAAAATTCTTAGAAAGTTGAATGCCAAAAAGATTTCAGTGTATGGCGACTCCGAGTTAGTTATCAAGCAGGTGAAAGGGGAATACCAAGCTAAGCATCCTCGAATGCGGGCCTACCGCAATGCGGTGTTGGATATCTTGAAAGTATTTTCTGATTATACTATAACCTGTGTTCCCCGCGCTCAGAATGTCATTGCAAATTCACTTGCAACAACAACAAGTAATTTGAAAGTTTCAATGAATTCAAACAACAAGTTTGAGATTCATGTGAAGCGTCGCCCAGCTGTCCCGGACAATCAACGATATTGGCAAGTGTTTCAAGATGATAATGAGATCGAAGAATTTCTGCAAAATAAAGGTAAATTCAAGGACACTTCTATTGATGTGGAGTATGATGATGGTGATGCAAATATGGAAGTCAATCAGATGGAAGTTTTGCAGCTCAAAGACAACACCATTCCTAAAGGTCTAATACCTTTAGAGGAGCTCTTCGATCAGGATGATGTGACTAGAAAACCGAGCTTGCTGCCAATCGAGAAAGGAGTTGAGGATGTGAACATTGGATCAGCAGAAAATCCCAAGATGGTAAAATTATCAAAGGCATTGCGTCCACAGGTAAAAGCAAAGTATATCAGTTTGTTATCCTCTTTTACTGATCTATTGCTTAGGATTATTCAGATTTGAAGTCATATGATACAAGTATAATTTAGCATGTCATCCTGATCAAGCCAAATAAAAAGCCTTTTCATCAGAAGCTAAGAAGAATAAATCCAAAGCTGTTGCCCTCAATTGAGAAGGAAGTGAATCAGTTGTATAAGGATGGTATCATAGTGCCCATTAGATTTTCAGATTGGATTTCAAACTTGGTGCCCGTGCACAAGAATACAGGTGAGATTCAACTATGTATTTATTTTAGAAATTTGAACAAATTTTCCTTGAAGGACAACTATCCATTGCCCAAGATGGATCACATACTTCAGAGAGTAGTTGGAGCATCCCGAATGTCACTCGATGGTTATTCGGGTTATAACCAAATTTTGGTCCATGAGGATGATCATGACAAAACAACGTTCACCACTCCGTGGGGAACTTTTCATTATGCAAAGATGCCTTTCAGATTGAAAAATGCTGGTGCAACCTTTCAGCGGGCGATGGATATCGCATTTGCTAATGAAAAAGATGTCTTTCTAGTTGTTTATCTTGATGACTTAACCGTTTTCTCTAATTTAGATGAAGAGCACCTTTATCATTTGAAGATTGTATTTCAGTGGTGTAGGAAGTATGGCATCTCTCTCAATCCAAAGAAAATTATGTTTGCTATGGATGAAGGCAAGCTTCTCGGGCATATTATATCAAAGGAGGGAATCTGCATCGATCCAGCTTAGGTGGAGGCCATTCAAAATATTGATTTTCCACGAAGTAAGAAAGAAATCTAATCATTCAATGGTAAGATCAATTTCTTACGTCGCTTTGTGCCTAATCTTGCAGAACATTTAAGGGAAATCACAAACATGCTCAAAAAAGATAGTGTAGTGAGATGGATTGAGGAAGCATTTAAGTCTTCCAATTTGGTGAAATTATCTCTTTCTTCAGCTCTGGTTTTGATCAGCACGGACTATACTCAGGATTTTATTTTGTTTTCATTTGCCTCGGATCATACTATGGCAACGGTCTTGATGCAAAAAAGAGATCAGCTTGAGAAACCAATTGCATTTTTCAGTAGAACCATAAGGGATGTGGCATTGAAGTAAAATATAATTGAAAAACAGGCCCTTGCTTTGGTAAAAGCGTTGAAATATTTTTGGGTTTATATTTTTCATTCTCACATCCTTGCTTATGTCCCTAATGTTTCTGTTAAGGATGTCTTCGTGCAAACAGATCTGGAGGGGAGGAGAGGCAAATGGATTGCTGCCTTGTTGGAGTATGACGTGGAGATCAAGCCAACAAAGCTCATCAAAGGATAGGGGCTGGCTAAACTAATGGCTGAATCAAATCTGCACGCCTTGGACATTAATCTAATTGCTGCTATGTTGGAGGAAGATGAAGAGAATCTGCCCTCTCAGGTATCAGAAATTTTCCTTCTTTCTCCTTGGTATTCGGACATTGTTTATGTACTCCAAAATCTGTCATCACCACCTGGAATGGCTAAGAACAAAAGTAGGACACTTAAATTGAAGGCTGCAAAGTTTTGTATTATGAATGGTGCACTTTATTGGAAATACCCCGGTTGTGTCTTGCTGAATTGTTTAGTAGAAGAAGAGGCAAAACAGGTTATGGAAGACTTTCACAAGGGAGATTGTGGAGGCCATCTTTTCTGGAAGACAATAGCTAATACAATCTTAAGAGCGGGGTATTATTGGCCAACTCTTTTTGCTGATGTGTACAAAATGGTGGCCAGCTACCACGAATGTCAGATTTTTCAAGGTAAGAGGAAGTTGCAGCCTTTACCACTCAAGCCCATTGAAGTAAGTGCTCCATTTTAGCAGTGGGGTTTGGATTTCATTGGTGAAATTCATCCTTCTTCTTCAGCGCAGCATAAGTGGATCCTCACAGCGACGGATTATTTCACCAAATGGATTGAGGTGATTCTTACAAGGCAGGCCACTGATTCGGTAATTATCTCATTTCTTGAAAACAACATTTTGTCTCGTTTTAGCTGTCCAAATAAGCTGATCACTGACAATGCAGTAGCCTTTAAATCAAAGAGAATGACTGAATTTTGTCATAAGTATCAAATCACTTTGGGGCATTCGACTGCCTATTACCCACAAAGCAATGGATTGGCGGAATCCTCAAATAAATCTCTTGTCAACATTATCAAAAAGCTGCTGGAAACTAACAAGAAAAGTTGGAATAAAAAGTTGGTCAATGCACTTTAGGCAGATGGGGTAAGTCAGAAGAAATCTATAGGCATGTCTCCTTTTGAGCTTGTGTATGGTGTGGACATAGTTTTCCTGACCTCTTTGGCAGTCCCAATGGTCAAACTTCTGCAAGAAGCAGACAACGAAGATGATAGTTTGCAGCGGAGAATTAGTCAAATTATTCATTTGCAGCAAACTAGAGAAGAAGTATTTCAGAACACTTCCAAGCTACAAGAGAGGATTAAGAGAATATATGACCGAAAAGCAAAGGCAGACAGGATTGAGATAGGAGACATAGTGCTGAAATGGGATGCAAGGAACGAAGAGAAAGGTAAACATGGCAAATTTGAAAATATTTGGAAAGGACCGTACAAGATTGCTGCATATTGGGGCCAGAATGCTTTCCTTTTGAAAGAGTTGAATGGTGACAACTATCTTGGTGGGCCGGTCAATGGTCGGCTCCTCAAACGGTATTATTTCTGAAATGTTTTTTGCTATCCTACTCATCATTGTATATACCGGTTTGTTTAAATTCGATTACAAGTGTGTACTGTTTTCATTCTTCAGTTTGGGGCCCGAGGTGAAGGCTATAAAACTGAGGTTTGATTTCAGTTTTGATTTGGATTGTTAGAGTTAGGTCTTCAGTCGATTTCAGTCTTAAAAATGAGTCAATTTTGAGTCTCATTCAGTCTTGAAATTGAGTCTTTAAGTCAAGAGTTCAGTTGTGATTTGTCGAAGTTATTGACTCCATGGCCCAATGGACGAAGGCACTATTTGCTTTCCCAGAGATCTGTAGTTCTTGGCACCTCCAAAGAGCTACCATCCCCATTGGAGCCAATGTTAGTGTCGGTATCTTCATCCCTCCGTCAGAGATCAAATCCTCTTGTTGCATTTCATATTAGGTGTCCCGCCCAGTCAGCTACATTCCATTAGGTGCATGGATCATCTGACGGTAGTGCTCCTACAGTTTCCCTCATGTCATTTACCTGCTGGCTCATGTTTATTCATTAAAAGCATACACAGTCACCTTTTGTCTTAAAGATTGCAAAAGTCTTTTTAGGGTTTCATCAAAAAGTGTTTCAAAGTGTCCAATAACAACCAGTAGGCACATGAGGAGGTTCCAGTCTTGATAAATTTTATAATCAAGTATTCAGAGATGCGTCTTTCCTCAAAACTCTGTTTTGAGGAAAAACATAGTATTTTTGCTTTTATGGTACAAATTTATGTAATTTCATTTTCTTCATATGTAAATCATTTCATTTGTAACCCTAGTCACTTTCCCTAGCCCCAGTAGCTCCAACCCCCTACAAAACAAACAAAGCATAAGTCATTAAGTTCATCATAAGCTCAAATAAAGTGAAAAAGCTCAAAAACAGAGTTTAAAAATAAATTCAAATTCCAAACATTATGAAAGTGGGTTTTGTGAAATAAAAATTAAAGGCTCCATGAATATAAGTCATTGTTTCAATTTGAAAAGCTCATTTGCACTCAAAGACAAAGTGGAAGCAAAGCAAAGTCGTGTTGGTAAGCAAGCAAGAGAAATCGGTGAAAAATTGCCCCAAAACATAGGCGCGATACATTGGGCAATTGGCGCGGCGCATTGGGCTGCGATCTTCAGTGCAAAGTTAAACGGGCGCGACGCACATAACTGGCCCGACGCATTGGGTTTGATGCGCAGCGCATACAACCGGCAAGCCCGAAATCTTCACCAACTCACTGCGAATCGCCCAAAACATGTGGATCATCATTTGTGCAAGTAGGTTGAGCCTCTATCACTGTTTTTCATCCAATTTTGGTGGTTGTTTTATGGTGGTTCTCTTATGGTGGTTGGCTAAGAAAATCAAACCCTACCTCTCTCCAAAGAAAATAGTGCTAGG